>ONZH01021563.1:0-34028 GCA_900303285.1 Rhinella marina | reverse complement strand
TTCTATATGGCAAACATCAGTAAAGAGGGAACATTATGATGTTTCTCCAAAAAGTGTTTCATAACACATGAGGAGCGTGATAATGAAGAAAGGAATTTGTTGCCTTTGGCTTCAGAAATTCCTTTGTAATTGTTTGTTTCCTCCAGAAAGTCTACATAGTTATCATCCTAATGGTTTGTGAACCTTTTATTGTGGTTGGAGTTTTTATGAAGTACCCTCTAATTCAATGAACTTATCATCTATGTAAGAAATATAATTTCAAAGATATTATGCAAGGATTATATATATCATAGGTATAAGGCCGCATTCAGACAGCCGTAGTATTGCGGGTCCGCAAAAATGCAGAACCGCAATACTACGGGTGCCGCCCTGCGTGTGTTCCGCAATTTGCGGAACACACAGCAGAGCTCCCCGTTCATCGCTGTTGCGGACAAGAATAGGACATGTTCTATTTTTTTGTGCGGAGCCGCGGCACGCTCCCATTGAAGTGAATGGGACGTTGTGTGAATGGGTCCTAATTCTCCTCTATAAATAAGTGACGTCAAACTAATTTAATCAGTTTCTATGAGGAATTCAATTCTAGACTTGACTGTGGTAAGTAAATGGATGTTATATATGTTGATTCTCCAAACTATTTGACACTGTACCACATGAAAGGTCAGTACATAAAATGAGAATGCTTGGACTGGCTCAGTCATAGAAAACAGAGGGTGGTTATTAACGGTACACACTCAGATAGGGTCACTGTCACTAATGGGGTACCACAGGGTTGGGCCCTATCCACTTCAATATTTTATCAAAGGGGTTCTCCAGGAAGTAAGGAAATAAAACTACTTAACCCTTCAATGACTGGGAAATGTTTCTAATGAATGTTGTGGAAAACAGGAAAAAAAAGTTCCAAATGGGATGAAATTGTAAAAAAATACAGAATTTTGTTTTGTTTTTACAGCTTTTCCTATGCAGGAAAACTGGCCTGTTGCTTTTATTCTTAGTACAGTTCCAACAATACCACATATGTGCAGTTTTTCTTGTATTTTAATGAGAAAAACATAAAAACTTTGGAAAGAAACTTTCTTTGCATCCCCATATTCTTACCTTTATAACTTTTTTTTTATTTTGTATTTGTATGGAGCTGTATGATGGCTCATTTTTTGCAGGGCTATCTTTAGTTTTCATTGATACCATTTGACATTTTTTCCGTTCCGTTTGCCATATGGGATAAATATTTTATTAGTGTTGATCGAGCACGGTAGTGCTCGGGTGCTCGGGAAGAACACTAGGTAGTGCATGAGTGCTCTACCGAGCACCCGAGCACAATGGAAGTCAATGGGAGAATCAGAGCACTAAACCAGGCACCCCCTGCTCTAAAGAGGGGAGGGTGTCTAGTTCATAGGGAAAGGTGAGAAAATGATGGAAACACCACTGAAATGGTTTGGGAACAGCATGGGGAGGATGTCTGGATGCATCTTGGACTCCAAAGTCGCTGCAGGGAACGATGTTGTCCGAGTATTACGCCACTTTTACGGAATGACAATAATACCCCCCAAAACCGAAGATAACATTGATTTTAGAGGAAATATTGTTAGGAAACATTATTGTATATAAAGCGCAAGTCCTGCCAAAAATTACAAGGAAGAGGCACTCCGATACAACCGGTACATCACATAAAGGAGGGCCTCGTTCACATTGTGGTACAATTGTTCATGTCGTGAGACTCCTACACTCATAAAGAATATGCACTAAGTGAAAGGGCTGCCAAAAATTACAAGGAACAGGCACTCCAATACACCCTTTATTACACATAAAGAAGGGCATCAGACACACCCTTGAAAAAATTATGATTGATGGCTTGCTGCTGACACTCAAAAACATTAGGGGTGAGGGTCTGCTGCTGAGCTGACCCTCTAAAACATTAGGGGCGAATGCCTGCTGCTGATCTGACCGTGTAAAACATTAGGGGCGAGCGCCTGCTGCTGATCTGACCGTGTAAAACATTAGGGGCGAGTGCCTACTGCTGATCTGACCGTCTAAAACATTAAGGGTGAGGGCCTGCTGCTGATCTGACCGTCCAAAACATTAGGGGTGAGGGGCTGCTGCTGAGCTGACCCTCTAAAACATTAGGGGCGAGTGCCTGCTGCTGATCTGACCGTCTAAAACATTAGGGGTGAGGGGATGCTGCTGAGCTGACCCTCTAAAACATTAGGGGCGAGTGCCTGCTGCTGATCTGACTGTCTAAAAAATTAGGGGTGAGGGCCTGCTGCTGAGCTGACCCTCTAAAACATTAGAGGCAAGAGTGAGGGCCTGCTGTTGACTGTCTTAAAAATTAGAGTTGAGGGCCTGTTGTTGACTGTCTTAAAAATTAGAGGTGAGGGCCTGCTAGCGACCGTCCTAAAAATTAGAGGTGAGGGCCTGCTGTTGACAGTCGTAAAAATTAGAGGTGAGGGCCTGTTGTTGACTGTCATAAAAATTAGAGGTGAGGGCCTGCTGGCGACCGTCTTAAAAATTAGAGGTGAGGGCCTGCTGGCGACCATCTTAAAAATTAGAGGTGAGGGCCTGCTGGTGACCGTATTAAAAATTAGAGGTGAGGGCCTGCTGGTGACCATCTTAAAAATTATGGGGTGAGGGCCTGCTGGTGAACGTCGAGCCCAATAAGCAGTTTGATATGATGGAGGAAGAGGACGAGAAGAGGAAGGGGTGCATGGTAATACAGAGTATTCAATACACCCTAAAAGCCATATTTAAAGTTCCTTTATGTTCAGCCGCTTTCCTCTGGTGGGGTAGAGAAGTCAGGGGCAATCCAGGCCTTGTTCATTTTGATAAGCGTCAACCTGTCAGCATTTTCAGTTAACAGGCGGATGCGCTTACCAGTTATTATGCCCCCAGCGGCACTAAATACCTGCTTCGACAAAACGCTGGCGGCAGGGCAGGCCAGCACCTCCAAGGCGTAGAGCGCCAGTTCGTGCCACGTGTCCAGCTTAGACACCCAATAATTATAAGGCACAGAGGGATCACTGAGGACGTTGACACGGTCAGCTAGGTACTCCTTCATCTTCCAAAACATTTCCCTCCTTGTGACACTAGGCCGCTCATCAGGGTGAGGGTGCTGGTGGGGTGTCATGAAACTGTCCCAGGCCTTGGAGAGTGTCACCCTGCCTCTGTTGGAACTGCTGTGTGTTCTCCTCGTCTCCCCTCCTCGGGTGCCCAAGTAACTACGTACTCTACCACCAGCGTTGTCAACTGGAAATTTTTGGAGAAATTTTTCCACAAGTGCCTTCTGGTATTGCACCATTTTGCTAGTCCTCTCTACCACAGTAATAAGGGATGAGAAGTTCTCTTTGTAGCGGGGGTCGAGAAGGGTGAAAAACAAGTAATCGGTGCTAAAATGCGTATAACGCTAGGGTCACGGGAAAGGCAGCATAGCATAAAGTCAGCCATGTGTGCCAGAGTCCCAACAGACAAGGCTTCGCTCTCCTCGCCAGAAGGATGACTCTCAATCTCCTCGTCCTCTTCCTCCTTTACGGCCCATCCACGCCGAAGAGATGGAGTAAACCTGCCATGGATACTACCCTCTGTAGCGGTGGCAACCGTCTCCTGCTCCTCCTCCAATTTGCGCTGAGAAGACGAACCGATGGTGGTCTGGCTATCACCCTGTGTAGGGTCTTCCCCCATTTCCACCTCTTCCACGTACAAAGCGTCCGCCTTTATTGTGAGCAGTGAGAGTTTCAGTTGACACAGAAGTGGGATGGTTACGCTGATAATAGCATTATCGCCACTTACTTACATCTGTGTAGATTCATCAAAGTTGCGTAAAACCTCAAAGAGGTCAGACATCAATGCCGACTCGTCGCTTGTGAAGAGTGGACGCTGACTGGAAAAGTGATGACCGTGTTGCAGCTAGTATTCCACTACTGCCCTCTGCAGCTCACAAAGCCTGCCCAACATGTGGAAGGTGGAGTCCCAGCACGTTCTCAGGTCGCACAGTAGTCGGTGAGCTGGCAAGTGCAAGCACTGTTGCAGCGTTGCAAGACCGGATGAAGCTGTAGGTGACTTTCGGAAATGGGCACACAGGCGGCGCACCTTCAACAGCACCTCAGACAAATTGGGGTAGGTTTTGAGAAACCGCTGAACCACTAAGTTGAAGATGTGGGCCAGGCATGGTATGTTTGTGAGCTTGCCAAGCTCCAAAGCCGCCACCAAGTTGCGGCCGTTATCAGACACAACCATGCCTGGCTGTAGGTTGAGTCACAGCTCAGCCTGGTCCCTTATGCCCTGCCACAGCTCTGTGGCGGTGTGCTGTTTGTCACCTAAGAAACTGCTTCTAGCTACTGACTGAAGTCTGACTGATGCTGCAACATGAGAATTCTGAGGTGGAAGTGGAGGAGGAGGTGAAGGAAGAGAAGGAGGGGTTGCAGCTGCTACTGTAGGTGGTGGCGGAAATCCAGATGGAAGTAGGGCCCGCAATCCTTGGTGTGGGTAGCACCTGTGCCATTCCAGGTAACGACTTGCTTCCAGCCTCCACAACGTTTACCCAGTGTGCCGTCAAGGAAATGTAGCGTCCCTGGCCAAAAGCACTTGTCCATGTGTCAGTCGTTAAGTGGACCCAGGGCACGGGTTATGTTTCGGGACACATACTGGTGTAAGGCGGGGACGGCTCATCGGGAAAAATAGTGGAGGCTGGGGACCGCGTAACGAGGGACAGCCGCCGCCATCAGGCTGCGAAAAGCCTCAGTGTCCACCAGCCTAAACGCCAATTTTGAAGCTGCGCGTTTAGTGCTATGGTCTGTGGGTGGCTGGGTATTTGCGCTTGCGTTTAAATGCCTGGAGTAAGGACATCTGTATGCTGCACTCGGACACTGAAGTGGACGTGCTCGCTGATGGTGCTTGCGAAGGTCCAGGGCGGGAGGCAGCACGTAACACAGGGGAAGAGGAGGCAGTGGTGTGACCTGCAGACACTGATCGTGGACCCAGACATTCGGCCCACCTATTAGGGTGCTTTGCTGCCATGTGGCGGATTATGCTGGTGGTGGTCAGGTTGCTAGTGTTCACGCCCCTGCTCATTTTGGTACGGCACAGGTTGCAAATTAGAATTCTTTTATCGTCAGCACTTTCCTCAAAAAAGCGCCACACTGTGGAACACCTACCCCTTGGCAAGGGAGATTGCCGCAAGGGGGTGCTCTGGGGAACAGTTGCGGGCCTGTTTGGTGTGGCCTGCCTTCTCCCTTTTGCCACCCCACTGCCTCTTCCAGCCTGTTGCGGTGCTGCGGATCCCTCCCCCCATGTATTGCTGTCCTCGCTCGGCTTGCCACCTTCCCAGGTTGGGTCAGCGATTTCATCGTCCACCACCTCCTCTTCCACTTCCTCACTCTGGTCCTCCTCCTGACATAGTGACCTAACAAGAACCTGACTTAACTGCGTCTCATCCTCATCATCAACCTCTTGAGACACTAATTGCCCTTGACTTATTGGCAACTGTGTCTCATCATCATCATACACCTCATCAGACACTCATTGCCGTTCCCCACCGTCATCTTCTTCAGACTGTGGATGATCATGAGTTTGGGAATCAGGGCACAATATCTCCTCATGTCCCTCTTCAAGCGGGCTTGGTGAGAGGCCCAAATCAAGGAACGGCAAGGAAAAAAGCTCCTCGGAATATCTGAGAGTGGGATCACTTATTTGCCCAGACTCTGCATGGTGGGAGGAAGGAGGATCAGGGTGAGGATTCTGTTGACCAGACTCTTGGCTACTGAGACTGGACTTTGTGGAAGAGAGGGTGGTGCTTAACTGACTGGAAGCATTATCTGCTGCAATCCAACCGACTACCTGGTCGCACTGGTCTGGCATCAAGAGTGATGTCTTGCGCCTCCCTGCAAACTGGGACATGAAGCTAGGAGTTTTGGATGACTTTGTTTTTTGTGCTCTGCCAGCAGGCACAGTTTCTCCGCGCCCAGAGCCATGGCCTCTGCGTGCACCATCAGCAGCATGCCCACTTCCCTGTCCCTTACTGTTCGCTTTGCGCATATTGAATGGTGTATATGCAAGTTTGTCACAAGTACAGTAGTGCAGATTTTTTTTTAAGTGTATGAGCAGAAAAATTACACAGAATGTCAGAAATATTTAGGATACACAAACGTTAAACAGCAGACGCAGTGCAGGAAATGTCGCCTTGATTAGCGGCAAAAAAATTTCACTGAATGTCAGAAATATTTAGGATAGACAAATGTTATACTGCACACGCAGCACAGGTAATGTCGCCTTGATTAGCGGCAGAAAAAAAATACACTGGATGTCAGGTATTTAGAATACACAAACGTTATACTGCACACGCAGCACAGGTAATGTTGCCTTGACTAGCGGCAGAAAAAATTACACCGGATGTCAGGTATTTAGGATACACAAATGTTATACTGCACACGCTGCGCAGGTAGTGTTAAGGTCAGGCAAACTTGCGCTATTTTTGCCCCCCCCCCCAAAAAAAAAAAATATATTGCAGCCAGATATAACAATAGTCCTTAAAAGGACTTTTGGGTCTTTTAAACAGAACAACTAGCCCTGCCTAGCCAATTTCTATCCCTACACTATCTGTCCCTCCTTGGGCAAACGTTATACAGCAGACGCAGCGCAGGTAATGTCGCCTTGATTAGCAGCAGAAAACAATACACCGGATGTCAGGTATTTGGGATACACAAATGTTATACAGCACACGCTGCGCAGGTGGTGTTTAGGTCAGGCAAACTTGTGCAATTTTTGCCCCCCAAAAAATAAAAATATTGCAGCCAGATATAAAAATAGTCCTTAAATGGACTTTTGGGTCTTTTAAACAGAAAAACTAGCCCTACCTAGCCAATTTCTATCCCTACTTGCAGCAGCTCTCTCTGACTCAGACTGAGCTGGGTCACATGTCACTGGGTGCTATATAGCACCCGATGACGCGTTCCCGACCAGCCAATCACTGTAATGCCAGTAGCCAACATGGCTACGACATTACAGCGAATGCCAGTACCTCCTGCACGCTGCGTAGCAGCCAAGAAATGTGCAGGGAGGGGACTCGAGCATGACAAGAGCTGCTTCATCCTCCTGTTTTAGTTGTCAGGTATTATGATCCAGAATACAGCTGATAAGATCTTCAGAAAATCTCTGTAGGAATGGAGTTCATGAGGAGACAGCTGAAGTAAGTAAAGAGAGGATGGGCAGGATAGACTGTGGTAATGTGGGTATGTGGTAGAGACTACATGAGCAGTGTTTCTGCTCTTTATCCTCACCCCATCCTCCTCTCTGTACTTCATGTCTCCTGATGAACTCCATTCCTACAGAAATTCAGTTGAAGATCATAATAAACTGTATTCAGGATCATAATCACTGACAAGCAGAGCAAAGAGGGGGTTAAGGCAGATAATCAGCTCAGTGTTCTGAAGTAACTTGTCCTGCTGTGTGCTTAGAACAGTTTTTTTCAGTACTAATAGGACGGCAGCCATTTTATTTCCCACTTTCTCTGTTATGTATGACAGAAACAAAAAAAAAAGGACTGTCAATGGGACTTTTTTTCCATCATACATCACGGAAAAAAACTGAACCTTTATTTGTGCCCATAGAAATGTATTAGGTTGGAGTAAAACAAAAAGGGTTTGTTTTGCATTCCGTCCTAATCAGTCTAATTTTTAAGTTCAGAATGTTATTTATTTAGTTCTTTATTTGGCATTCATGGCAGCCAAGCTGTCCCTTCTTTTGTCCCTTTCTCAGTCTCAGATTTGCCCCCCACCTCCATCTGCCTATCAGATCCCCCAGACTACATCAGCCTCAGATCAGACCCCCATCAGATCTCTCAGACTCTGATCAGACCCCCCTCTAGACCCTCCCTAGCCTCAGATCAGACCCTCCCTAGCCTCAGATCAGACCCCCCATCCTCAGATCAGACCCCCATAAGATCTCTTATCCTCAGATCAGACCCCCATTAGACCCTCCCTAGCCTCAGATCAGACCCCCATTAGACCCTTCCTAGCCTCAGATCAGATCAGACCCTCCCCAGCCTTAGATCAGACCCCCATCAGACCCCCCCAGCCTCAGATCACACCCCCATCAGACCTTCCAGCCTCAGATCACACCCCCATCAGACCCTCACTAGCTTCAGATCAGTCCCCATCAGACCCCCCAGCATCCAATCAGACCTCAGATCAGACGATAAATAAACTTACCTCTCCAGCTCCGGATGGCGCTGCCACTTGGCAGATTCACTTAGTCTTTCTGGTCTTCTTCCCACCGCACTGTACTGTGACCTGACAGCGCACAGCGTCAGATCATATTTTGCATCTACATGCACTATGTCCGGACGCTGTCTGTGTCAGGACACAGAGCGTGGCCAGAAAAAGACCAGTGAAGGTGTGGACAGCCAGTGCAGTGCTGTTCTCATCTCCCTTGTCTCCCATAATGGAAGCAGTCATTAGCATTTTCACTATATGTTCTGGCAGATGCCCGGTGGCCACATGATTTGATACCATAGTCCGTATACGGCCCACGGGCCAGAGGTTCCCCACCCCTGCCTTAAAACGAGGAAAATTGGCTTCCATCTCATGGGTTTTTTGTCTTCCTCTGGATCAACTTGTAGGATAACAGGCTGGACTGGATGGACGGATGTCTTTTTTCAGCCTTATAAACTATTGGGGTCATTTATCAAACTGGTGTAAAGTGGAACTGTTTTGGCTGCCCATCAGACAATCGGAGTCAAACTTTCATTTTCCAAAGGAGCTGTCAAAAATGAAAAGTGGAATCGGATTGGTTGCTATGGGCAATTAAGCTAGTTGTACTTTGCACCAGCTAAATGACCCAATATGTTACTATGTTGCTAACTATGTAACTCTTAATATGCTTCTACCTTGCTCAGTCCACAGGGTGCAGAACTTGGATCACCAGATTGTCTAAGAAGTCTGATGGGTGCCTGTGGCAATCAACCCTTTCCACATGCAGTAAAGTAATTGTGCATTTCCCTTGATGTCTAAATCCACTCTTTTTTAGTGGTCCTCAACCATCTGCAAATTTCTGTTCTCTTTTTCTCAGAACCAGTCTCTCAGTTGCTTTGTTGGCAGCTTTCAGCCTCAGAGATTAGGATTCCCTGGACTAGGCCTAGTTGTCAGCAGGTCACACATACGTGTCAATAGGCTGTAACTGTTGGCAGCCTATGCACAACCATCTGGGATACACAGTGTACAGGAAAAAGAATGCTTTAACCATTTAATACTATGTCAGTAAATCACAATATTAACCCTTTAGCAGTGATCCACCTGTCACTGCAATATCTGTTGAGAAAACCATACTCACCTGCTCCCCGCCACTCAGTTCTTGCTCACTGGCTCCCTTCAGTGCTCTTCTGGTCCCTATCTTTGGAATGGATGGGGTTACCACTGCAGTCAATGACAGTAGTAGTAATGTGTTCTCAAGCGGCACATCATTTCTGGGTCACATGCTGTTTGTGGAGATGTCATGGCTGAGACCAGTCATTGTTTGCAGTAGCTCCATTCATCCAGAAATTCTAAAGGATGAGCACTGAAGGGAGCCAGTGAGCCAGAAAGGAGTGGTGAAGAGCACGTGAGTATACTTTTTTCAACAGATATAACAATCTGCTGTCCACAGTTAAAAATGTCCCAAAGCTGGGAATGCTGTCCCCTTTAAAGGGAGTCTGTCAACAGGAAATTCTGTCTGTTAAGCCAGTAACAAACCTTGTAGAGCTGGCACCGCTACATGTAATTATACTTTTCACTTAATGATCCATTGCTTTATTCTGGAGAAAAAGCACTTTTAATCCTTATGCAAATAAGAATCTATGTGCACAATGAATGGGACTGCTCCATTGAGTACACCTGGTTTCCCCTGTGTTATCATTACTACCTATGAAATATCAGAGACTGTCAATCAAACATGATGCAAAGTTACTGGTTGGCATTATGGAGGTTAGATGGTGCACCAAATGGAGAGGCCCTTCCCATGGTACACCGTAATCCTTATTTGCAAAAAAATAAAAAAAAATAAATTATATATATATATATATATATATATATATATATATATATATAGACATTTCTCAGGATTAAAGGATCGACTTTTCTCAACAAAGGTATGGTTATGTTATGGGCACCTATCTTACATGGTGTATGCTCTCCTTGAAACCGACTTTGGAGGTTACAGATTCCTTTAAATGGTTTATTCTGTATATTATAGTTACCGTATTTTTCGCTTTATAAGACGCACCTGATGATAAGACGCACCCCAGATTTTAGAGTAGGAAAATAAGAAAAAAATATTTTTCATCACACCTCATATCAGACCCCCATAAATTTCAGGACATCACATCAGACCCCCATATCAGCCCTCCATGTCAGAACCCCATTAGCCCTCCATGTCAGACCCCCATCAGACCTCAGATCTGCCCCCATATCAGCCCACTGTGCGCCCATCAGACCTCAGATCAGCCCCCATATCAGCCCACTCTACCCCCATCAGACCTCAGATCAGCAGAATGTGCCCCCATCAGACCTCCGATCAGCAGAATGTGCCCCCATCAGACCTCCGATCAGTAGAATGTGCCCCCATGAGACCTCAGATCAGCAAAATGTGCCCCCATTATACCTTAGATCAGCAGAATGTGCCCCCATGAGACCTCAGATCAGCAGAATGTGCCCCCATCAGACCTCAGATCAGCAAAATGTGCCCCCATCAGACCTCAGATCAGCTTATTGTGCCCCCATGAGACCTCAGATCAGCAAAAGGTGCCCCCATCAGACCTCAGATCAGCTTATTGTGCCTCCATCAGATCTCAGATCAGCAAAATGTGCCCCCATCAGACCTCAGATCAGCCCACCCAGCCACATAAGGTTAAAATAAAAACTCTCTTACCTGTCCTGCGCTGTGGCTGCCCTCCGGGTCCAGTGCTCCTCTGCCTTCTCTGGCCAGTGCTGCATTGTCACCTGACTGCGTGCAGCGTCAGGTCATAGTGCGCGCACTACGTCCTGACGCTGTACGCGGTCAGGACAGTGCAGCGCCGGCTCGTGAAGACAGTGCAGCGCCGGACCCGGAGAGGAGTCGCGGCGCAGGACAGGTAAGAGAGGTTTTTATTTTAACCTTATGTGGCTGGGTGGGCTGATCTGAGGTCTGATGGGGGGTGCCGGCACCTTATACATACAAGTGAGCGTTTCCATAATGGAAGCGCTCACTTGTATTCGCTTTATAAGACGCTCCGCAATTTCCCCCCTACTTTTGGGGGGAAAAAGTGCGTCTTGTAAAGCGAAAAATACGGTATGTTGTGATTTGGTTTTTCAGCCATTTTGGTGATCTTTAAAAAAGCGTAACAACATTGTCATTTCTGTGCATAGATTTAGGGGGTCATTTATTAAGACTGGCGTTTTAGAAACCGGTCTTAATAAAGCCCCATAGCTGGTAGTGTACCCACCGAAGTTGTGAAGAGGCGCAGTCCTCTCCATAACTTCGGCACATCCAGGACCGTTTCTAAATGTAAGTTTCTGAGTTGTCTTACATTTAGACCATTTTCTATGCCTAAAACAGGCGTAGAAAATGATGAATGAGATTGGCCTTTTAGCCCCTCCCCTTACTCGCCCACATCATGTCCACAATTTTAGACTTGGCGTGAGTGGGGAAAAGTCGCAGATTGATGTGCAACTAACCGTTGCAGATTGCGTCTGAAATATGCCTTTGTTATTGTGGTACTGTTTGTTTTAGATGTTTATTTCCCAACATATCCCAGTGCATTTTGGGACATATTAGTTGCTCTTCTGTTTGATTTTGTCAAGTAAATGGCTTGTTCTTTCATTACACATAACATCTTCATGTAGGACATCCCGTGATGCTATTTTTCAATTAAGTTTACTGGTTACTAAAAACAAAGTACAACGCAATGGAGTGTGAACTGACCCTGAATCATGTTTATTTACTTTCAAGTGAAAATAGCTATGTGTGGAGTGTTGCCATTTTTCATCTATAGGACTTATGACCTTTAATATGGATTGATCTGCATTTGCGTAAGGGTTTGTCTTGTTTCTTTCCCAGAGTAGATTTTATTTTGCATTCCTCAGTCACCTGAAAGAACCAGCTGGTAGTTTGCAATCTTTACACACAGATGAAGAAACATGGGGTGGGGGCTGGGACAAAGTGTTGATAAACACATTCAGGAAGGAAGGGGCACCAGAAGGTTACTGTGATCTCTGGAGATCACATGATATTGTTGAAGGCTACAAGCTGCACATGACAGGAGGCACCTACTCAATCACTATTACATTGTCAGACACGCCCAACAGAGTACACTCCTCTTCTATGAGCCAATCACAGCAAGCCCCTGTCACACACCTCTCTTTCACATTCTACACCTTGAACCTTTCTTCAACCCCAGAAGGAAAACACGTGTTCTCTAAACTATGAGGATGTAACAGCTGTCCAGGGGTGACAGGTCACATCACACCAGGGCTTGTCTTACAAAGGAGACTCAGAAGGAATGACAGCTGTGTTTACTATAACTTGGAATACTACATCTTTAAGTTACATTTTTTATGTGCAATATAGTCTGTATATAGGTGTGTTGCTGCTATATGCGTACATCTTGTGTCTTTGGGTGGATTATGTCATGTTTAACACATTTATAAAGATAAAACTCAGTTAATCACAATATATTGCATTGTAGCAAGATACATATGAATAGTATGGTTGAAAGAAATGATTTTTTAACTCATACCACAGTAAAATTCCTATATACTAATAGCCATGAGAACAGAAAGGCTCCTAAATACCAGGCATATTAAGAGATAAAATATAAATGTGAACTAAAATATTATGTTAGACTGTCCTTTTGTATTTTTGTAAATAGCAAACATAATTATAATATTTGTCAATTTGAAAGATCAACGATTTGAAAGATCAACAATTTAATGAATTTCAAGAAAATGATTTACCACCTATAAATAACAGATGCAGGACATTCCATCACGGTGCTCTGTCAACCCTATAGAAGTAAATGGAACAGCAGACTGACATGCACACTGCTCCATTAACACAGGGAACTCTGGGTTTCCTTGTTCTTGGGATTTCAGGGATTCCAGCTGTGATCCAATATTTATCACTACAGATGAGCAAAGTTGAAGCATTTTGTTGTATGTAAGGGGTGCAATGATGGTGAATGGCAATCACTCCACCCCCTGTCATTGAACCCCTCAGATGCCACTTTTATTGCTGATTGTAGGATCTGAGGCTACCATTTAGGCCTTTCAGTGGTTAATCGTGGTAACAAATCAATTTCCCCTGAAATGGCAGTAAAAAAATAAATAAATAAATACTCACCATCCATTTGATCACCTTGAGGCCGCTGCTGCCATCTTGATTGAAGACACCGCCCGAAATCTCGCCCGGTGACGTGATGACTAGAGTTGAGCGAACGTGCTCGTAACGAGCACTGTACAGCTCGGATCCCCTGCGCTCGCATGGGCGCAGGCATCCGGATCCGTCGGGTGAGGAGGACGTATCAGGATGGCTGTGCCCATGCGAGCGCAGGGGATCCGAGCAGTACAGTGCTCGTTACAAGCACGTTCGCTCAACTCTAGTCATCACACTGTCCAGCGTGGTGACGTCATATGTCGCCGCACGCAAAATTTCTTCACTCAAGACGGAGAGGTCATCATTAATTGGACAACCCCTTTAAATTTAGATCACCAACTTAAGTGTATATCTAGTAACAACCAAAATGGTCCTATACAATGTTAAAATTGTCTATACAAGTGCAGAAAGAATATTAGGCAAGTCTGTCCATCGTGTTTGCTAAAACTGAAGTGTCTCTGAAAAAGGCATAAACTGTGCTTGCTCCTGGCGCCCATGGAGAAGTTATGTCCGGCCTTTTTATGGTCAGTTCTGAACAATCTGATGTTGGGCAGTTCCACTCTTGAGTGTAAAACCAGAATCAGAAGTTCGTAAGAGACAGAGGTAATGAATGTATATAGGTGTGTTGCTGCTATATGCGTACATCTTGTGTCTTTGGGTGTAGTTTTTAAAATGGGTGGTTTCTATTATGTAAAGTGAGTTTATAACTGAACTGGTCCTTAAAGAGCTGGTTTTGGAAATTTTCTTAAAAAAATGTTAAAAGTTGCTTCTAAAATTCTAAGCCTTCTAACGTCCAAAAAAATAAACAAATGAAATTATATTTACTAAATGATGCCAACATAAAGTAGAAATATGGGAAATGTTAAATAATAACTATTTTATGAGGTATCACTATCTGCTGTAAAAGCGGAGAAATTCAAATTTTGAAAATGGAAAATTTTTAATTTTTTTATGCATGAAGGTAAAATATATCTACTCAAATTTACCAATGTCATGATGTACAATGTGTCACGAGAAAACAATCTTAGAATAGCTTTTTTTTTTTTTTTTTTTTTTTAAATGGCCTGTTCTTTAAAGGGAGTCTTTCACCTGTTTTTCACCAAAATAACTGCCCCACAGAAGATTGCATACACTTCCCAGACATACCTGTGTGCACTTTGTGTCTGTATTACATGTCTTGGAAAAGCACTTTTATTCTGCTGGAAAACAACTCCCAAGTGCCCAGCTCTGCTGCTGCAAATGCCCAAAGCAAACCAGACTGAAGAGAGGTGGGCTGCTTTAGCTGCTCATATCTTGGGATTGGTAGCAGATAGAAAAATGGTTCTTTTATGAAAGCTGGCATTCCAAGCTTTCAAATGATACCAGAATCACATCATTATATCCAGTATATCAGAAGATATAGCTGTTAGAGATCAAGTAAGGAGCGAAAGCTGGGCACTTGGGAGCTGTTTTCCTGCAGAATAAAAGTGCTTTTCCTGGACTTGTAATACACACACACAGTGCACACAGGTATGTCTGGGATGTGTATGCAATCTTCTGTGGGGCACTGCTGTTAGTTATATAGGTGAAAAACAGGTGAAAGACTCCCTTTAAGGTAAAAAATGTGCTCAAGGGGTTAATACATTAATTGTTTTTACTTAAAAAATGACTACATAAAT
The DNA here is from genome assembly GCA_900303285.1 of Rhinella marina. Lineage (NCBI taxonomy): Eukaryota > Metazoa > Chordata > Amphibia > Anura > Bufonidae > Rhinella > Rhinella marina. The sequence goes on along the minus strand of ONZH01021563.1, from coordinate 19,005 downwards.
ATATATGAGGACTAAATTTTATGAGCAAACTACTATAAAATAACTAAGCTAAATATATTTAATAATTATAAAAATCAAGCTAGTTCTATTTAATATCATTTTAATAATAACATCCTTTTAATGAGCTTCTTGTATAACACTAGAGCATAATATTTCCCATATGACATCCCTACGATTGTGTCAGGCAATTCCCAAATTCCTGCTTATCCCCGTGTTGCCTCTCTGTCGATCTTTTGTGCTGTCTTTGTATCCCTTCCATGCGCCCCAGGCAAGGAAAAGGTTGTGATTGGGTTATTAATTTTTAAAAGCTACCTAAGGTGATGACAAATTGTTTCCAGGCACTGACAATAAGCCTCACAGCATTTTCTAAATGTTTTAATTGGAAGATAAGCATGTCTGCTAAAGCTGGGGACCAGGATTGTTTTCCTTATAGCAGGTGTTGGCCATTAGAGCAAGCAGAATGCTAAGCTACATAAAGCAGGGGTTTAGAAGAAAAGTAAGAGGAAGCATAATCAGGCAATGACATCACTGGAAGATGTACCATACGTGAACCTTGCTTGTTGAGACTTCATCTCATGTCTGAAACATCCTGTTTTGAAATCCTTACACATTCGCTCAAGTGTATTATAACGTTAAATGTATCACAACTTACTAAGACCATACTAGAAAAGAAAGACTTTTAAGTAACTTTCAGAATATTCACACTCATGTATGATCAATCATTGTAAGCTGGAGAATGGAGAAGAGATACAGGTTAGATTCACAGTTTACAGTGTTACATTTTATAGAGATCCAGATTTCCAGCAATACGTGATAAAAATATTGCCTAAGGCTCCATTCAGACGACCGTGTTTCACGGCCGTATACGGGTCGTGAAAGCCCGGCCTGTGCTGCCCCAGAGGACGGGAGCGCACGGCATCATTGGTTGCTATGACACCGTGCACTTCCTGAGGCCGCCGCCGTACAGTGAAACACTGTACATGCCGTGTGAATACACACATTAAAATTAATGGGTGCTGTCTGTGGAGAACACGGACAGCACACGTATGTGGACAGGCTGTTTACGCCTTGCATGCAATTACACCTAATCACCCTTAGGTGGTGATGGCACTCTCACTCTCAAGCAAAACATGCCCTCCTTGAGCTGCAAAGGCTGAATGGTCTTCCCCAACATCACCAGATAGGCGACGTTTCCACCAGTTGAAACTCCATGCTCCATATGTTAGATCACCTGTATGAGCAGAGGAAGTCAGTCAATGATTTTTTAATGCAGCAGACAGACAGATCTACTCCACGTTAGCTAGTGACAGCTCATGCGTGACACCTTCCATTCGCTCAGGCCACTTTATTTGTCAGTCGGCAGAACTATGGGATGAATGAAGTCATTCCACTCCTTCACATCCTGGGAGGGGATGCTGACACATCTGATGGGTGAGGGGACAAAAAATGTGGCACCTACATCTCATGGCCACCTGAACCCTGAAGAGGATGAACTGGCAGAGGAGGAGGATAAGGAAAAGGACATAAATGCCCAGGAATTTTATACACAACTAGATGATTTATCTGACAAGCGGTAGGAGGGGAGCAGGACGAGCATCAAGGGCCATAACGAAGACAACACAGATGACCTCGAAAGATTGTGGCAGTATGCAGTGGAGATGGAAGTAGGGAGGCCCTCCGAGTCCCTTGTGAAAATAACCAGATGCATGCTTTCTTGTTTGTGTAGTGACAGCCACATTGTAAGGAATTGGAAGAAAGATGACCACTGGCTATCCACATTGTTAGACCCTCGCTACCGGTGAAAAATGGGGCATTTTTTCACCTTCTGAGATGGATGCAAAAATGGACTACTGTAGATACATGCTGTGTAGTCAGTTGGTCGCTGCTTACAAGTTTCATCGCCTGTCCTCAAGAAAGTGTGAACGGGGGGATCCTTTGCATTCACACTCCACTGTCATGACTGGTGGTGGTGGTGTGGGCAGGAGCAGCACTAGCTCCATAAGCAGCAACTTAAAGGCTTATTCAGATGATCGTATGAATGGGTCCACATCTGTTCAGCAAAATTGCCCATTAATTTGAATGAGGAAGAAAAACATGTAGACAGCACACTGTGTACTGTCCGCATCCGTAGTTCCACTCTGCAGCCTCGCAAGAATAGGCAGACAGATACCAGTGGACAAGAATAGGCATTTCTATCATAGGGCCAGCCATATGCGGTCCCCAAAATGCAGAACGCACACTGCCGGTACCGTGTTTTGCATGATCCGCAATTTGTGGACAGCAAAACACTTACGGCTGAACCCTAAGCCCAGAGTCTCTGTCACTGCTACAGCCATTGCTGCTTCTGTCACCCTCCCCACTATGTCATGGGGCTACTACAGTAGTACTACAGTCATTGCTACTGCCACTGCCTCTGCTGCCAAACACCCACTCTCTCATAGGACCACTACTGAATCTTGGTGCACTGCACAGTTAAGTCCACATCGATAAATTAGCCCTGACGGTAACACTGACTTGTAATACTGAGGCACAGTAATTCGACAGCTAACAAAAAGGATACAAACATGTGTTTGGACTGCCACAACATGGAATAAAAGAACCTCTTTTTTCACCACTACTTTATTGGTGCTGCCTCCATTTCTTTATTTTGTTCTACTAAGGAGCCATTTGGACACAGCTCGTACAGAGGCACGCATCGTTTTTTTTGCTTAACTACAGTAAGAGGTGCTGTATGCATTTATGTTAGTTTAATAGAAGGGATTATTAGTGTTGAGCGAACATGTTTGGCTGAATACACTATTCGGGCGAACATGGACGTGCTCGGGACCACGCGGTATTCGGCCGAATACTGCGTGTGCTCGAGCACCATGCTCGAGTCCCCTCCCCGCACGCTAATTAGCCAATTAGCGTGCAGGGAGGTACTGGCATTCACTGTAATGCCAGTAGCCATCTTAGATACTGGCATTACACTGATTGGCTGGCCGGGAACACGTCATCGGGTGCTATAAAGCACCCGGCGACATGTGACCGGCTCATACCGAGCCAGGGACAGCTGCAGCAAGGAGGGACAGAGAGTGTAGGGAGAGAAGCACGCTAGGAAGGGATAGAAAACGCTCAGAAAAGACCAAAAAGCCCTTTTAAGGGCTATTATATCTGGCACAAACTTTTATTTTTTTTTATATCTGAGGACTTTTAAGGTGTTGAAAATAGCACTAGGTGGCCTGCCATTAATGCCACAAGCGCTGCTGCAGCAAGGAGGGACATACACTGTAGGGAGAGGAGCACGCTAGGCAGGGATAGAAATCGCTCAGAAAAGACCCAAAAGCCCTTTTAAGGGCTATTATATCTGGCACAAACCTAATGCGTACGAATTTGTATGCTAATGCTATGCATTGTGCGCTAATGCGTACGAATTCAGTTAATTAGCATACTTTTACGAGTAAAAGGAGTGAAAGAGGAGAAGTCGCCATTCTGACCTTTTCCTATGAACCAGACACCCTCCCCATGCTGTTCCCTAACCATTTCTGTGGTGTTTACACCATTTTCTCACGTTTCCTTATCAACCAGACACCCTCCCCTCTGCAGAGCAGGGGATGGCTGGTCTTCTCTCATTGACTTCCATTATACTCGGGTGCTCGGCCAAGCACTCGAGCACCACCTAGTGTTCGGCCAGAGCACCCGAACATCGGGGTGCTCAGTCATCACTAGGGATTATCTATGAATCTTGGTGCACACTGTTACTGCCACTGCTGCTGACTACTTGAATCTTAGTGCACTGCACACTGATGTACATGGTAATATACTCTCCCTGCAGTGTCTCTGCAATTTAAGTTCCAAGCCTTCACACTGAGGTTGGGCCACCAAGTGGAAAGAATATGATTAGACAGATTTATAGCTACTTGTGATGAATTAATTCAGTATGAATCAAATTTCTTGCCAAACTTTGGCGACGCTGCCGAATTGAATTTTTCAAAACTTTGTTCATCTCTAGTTTGCAGATATGCCATAAATGTTCATAATGGGAATAATGCTTAAATAATGACAGCAATACAGGGCCAACATAATATTGGAACTACAAATATATTTACAAGTGTCAATAATATTTCTATTTAGGGTATACTAAAATACTAAGTCAAAATAATATTGACGTAGAATCCTCAAATATTATTTTCATATATTGCTATAGTAAGTCATACAGTTGCCAAATAATACTTCTATACATTAGCCAAAAAAGAATGTCCAGTGCCCATATATGTGCCTATATAATGCCATTCAGCGCCAGAGTATAGCCCAGACTATACAACATTAAGAAAATATTTGCATTGATTAGTTGGTACTATACATTGTACAGATAAATACTACATGATTTGGCCATAGAGTGACATTCATATACAGTAATGCTCAGTGGCATTTATCACAGAGCCAGCTAAAACCACAGCCTGTGTCTGCAGAGTGACAAATGTATGTTGCCTGTAGAGAACCTCAGTAGCCCCATAGAAATGGAAGCAGTAGAATTCCTATAAACATGCCAATGTATGAGCTGTAACACAAGCTAAAAAGCTTGTGTTCCAGCTCAGATTTCACTGATGGTCAGATTCCATCAGATTTATGCAAATTCAAGAAGGAACCAAGGGGCCAGCTTCACTCGTATCTACTACACTGTAGATAAGACATGAATTTGGCAGAACAGCCCATGGAATGACAAATACGGCAAGACATAAAGTAATCAAGAGCAAGTGAATTATATAGCATGGTGACTTAAAAGGAATCTGTCACCAGTTTTCTTCTGCCCTCACTTTAAATCCTAACAGCTTCAGCACATGCCAATAAGTCTCCATATTTATGAGCTCACTGCTCTCTCCACCCATTTGCTTCTGATTGACAGGTTTTTTTTTTCCATATGAATCAGCAGGTGGGAGGTGAGAGCTGTGAGCTCATGAATATGGGAACTCATTGGCATGTGCAAGAGTTTGGCAAAACAGCAGGGTCAATTAAAGGAAGTGACCCAGCATTTTGCTAAAGAGACCTGTCACTAGTTTATGTGGCTCTTAGTTAGGACACCATAAAACTGGTGACAGATTACCTTTAAACATTTTTTTACGGTTGTATTGTATATTCAACTGTACAACTACCACATCACTCAAAGTAGTAGATGTTTGTATATTCAATTATCTTACATGGATCTATTGTATTTTAATGTGCATAAATGATACAGCATTAACCAATACCTTTTCCTAATTAGCTTTGTGTCAGATCATTTAACTTAAGAAAATCTCTGACCAATGCCAAGAGATTCGGGTGCATTTCCAAAGCAGCCCATTTATCCTGGTGAGCACTGTTTGTGGATCTTCTTTTCACGGCCAAAATTATGTTGAGACATTCATTCTGGCTCACAATGTGGAGTAGTTCATCCCAAAGGTGTTTAATTTTCCAAACTCAGCAAACTATTTTTTAACCTTCTGCAAGGGGACATCATCATGATGAAAAGGAAACAGACTGTGACTTCACAGAAATTATTGCCAGGTAGTAGACTGTGAATTCCAAGCTGCAATACTCTTGGAGATCCCAACAGGTCTCTGGGCCACAGTGGTGCAAATTATCTAAGTCACAATTATAGAAAGATATAATGTAACTAAACTAATAACACTCATAAGGTTCTACCGTTCATGCCTTTTCTTGAGCACATCCACAGTGCAGAGTGAAAAAGTAAAGAAACTCTTAAAAAATAATTTGTAGATTTTCTTTAGTAGCAACCACTGTCACGTTAGATAATTTTTCACCTTCAGATTTCAGTTATTCAATATTTCTGGGGAGCACAGCTCTCTCCAGGTCATACCACACCAGCTCAATAGGGTTAAGATCGTGACTTTGCATTGGCCATTAAAAAGCATAACTTAACCATTGTTAAGTTTACTTATCTGCTTTGTGTCATTGTTTTGCTGCATCACCCAGCATCACCTAGCATCAATGCAACTTGAAGTCATGGTCAGCTGTCCTTACATTTTTCTGTAAAATGTTTTTATATACATTAGAATTCATTATTCCCTCGATGATCACAAGATCAGAGGTAGAGACGAGCAAATCTATTCGCCGCTTCGTAGATTTGTATAGAATCTTGGAAATTTTCCGTTGCTGCGGGAAGGGACTTGTCGCCCAGCGCCGTAGCAGTACGGCGCGCTGATCGGGCGGGTGCAGGAGCTGCGCCTGCCCGATCAGCGGCGGGGGTCTGGCTGTGGCCAGTAGCCGGACCCCTGCTGTATGCCCCGGCATCAGTGAAAACCTGACCACGGCACATGCGGTGTGCGGCGTGAAGGGGGATGCCGTCGGGTCCCCGCGCTGCTGTGACGGGGACCCGATAGTTTAGATAGCAGCCGGATGCCTTCCTTAGGCATCCGGCTGCTATCTATGGAAGCCTGTGAGATCCAGCCCCCTGGATCTCACAGGCTATGAGCTGTAAGTGTATTACTATCAGTAATACACTTGCAGCCAATGCATTACAATAAAGGTGTATTGTAATGCATTGTAAAGGGGATCAGACCCCCAAAAGTAAAAAAAAATGTGAAAAAAAGAGTTTAAAAAGTTAAAAAATAACGTGTAAAAAAAAATTAATAAAAGTTTCAAGTAAAAAAAAAAAAAGCGTCCTTTTCACAAAACAAAGTTAAAAAAAAATGTAAAAAATAGCGAAAAAAAAAAAATAGAAATATTAGGTATCGCCACGTCCGTATCGACCGGCTCTATAAGAATATCACATGATCCACCCCATCAGGTGAACGCAGTAAAAAGAAAAAAACTGTGCCAAAACAGCCATTTTTTGGTCACCTTCCCTTACAAAAAGTGTATTAGCAGGCGATCAAAAAAGCGTATGTACCCCAAAATGGTACCTATCAAACCGTCATCTTGTCCCGCAAAAAATGAGACCCTATCTAAGACAATCGCCCAAAAATTAAAAAAAATATGGCTCTCAGAAATTGGCAACACAAAAAATATTTTATTTCATTGAAAAATGCATCTAATGTGTAAAACTTTCCAAAAATAAAAATGTTAGACATATTGGGCATCGCCGCGTCCGTAACAACCTGCTCTATAAAAATATTACATGAGATGGCCCCTCAGGTGAATGCTGTAAAAAAAACTTAAAAAAAACTATGCCAAAACAGCCATTTTTTTCCCTCTTGCCTCACAAAAAGTGTAATAGCAAACGATCAAAAAGGCGTATTTACCCCAAAATGGTACCAATCAAATCGTCATCTTGTCCCGCAAAAAATTAGACCCTACCTAAGGCAATCGCCCAAAAAGTAAAAAAAATATGGCTCTCAGAAAATGGCAACACAAAAAAAAGATTTTATTCTGTTCAGAAATGCATATAATGTGTAAACTTTCCAAAAATAAAAATGGTAGACATATTGGGTATCGCCGCGTCCGTAACAACCTGCTCTATAAAAATATTACATGAGATGGCCCCACAGGTGAATGCAGTAAAAAAAATGTTTTTTAAACTAGGCCAAAACAGCCATTTTTTTTCATCTTGCCTCACAAAAAGTGTAATACCATGCGATCAAAAAAGCATATCTACTCCAAAATGGTACCAATCAAAACGTCATCTCACCCCGCAGAAATTGATACCCTACCTAAGACAATCGCCCAAAAAATAAAAAAAAATATGGCTCTCTGAAAATGGCAGCACAAAACAAGATTTAATTCTAAAATTTAATGTGTAAAATTTAACAAAAATAAAAATATTAGACATATTGGGTATCACCGTGTCCGTAACAACCTGCTCTATAAAAATATTACATTATTTTCCCCCTCAGGTGAATGCTGTAAAAAATAAAAATAAAAAAAACTATGCCAAAACAGCTATTTTTTTTCACCTTGACTCACAAAAAGTGTAATACCAAGCGATCAAAAAGTCTTATGTACCCCAAAATGGTACCAATGAAAACGTCACCTCATTCCTCATTTTCCTTTAATTCTTGTGGAACACCTCAAGAGTTAACAAAGTTTGTAATATCAGTTTTTTATAATTTGAGGGGTGTAGTTTCTAAAATGGGGTAATTTATGGGTGGTTTCCATTACGTAAGCCCCTAAAAATCACTTTATAACTGAATTGGTGCTCAAAAAAATGGTTTTGGAAATTTTGTTGAAAATTTGAAAAATGGCTTCTAAACTTCTAAGCCTAAAATAGTAAAATTCAAATTAGTAAAATGATGCCAACTTAAAGCAGACATAATGGGAATGTAAAATAATAACTATTTTTGGAGGTATTATTATGTATTTTGAAAGTAGAGAAATTGAAATTTGCAAATTTGCAAATTTTTCCAAATTTTTGGTACATTTGGTAATTTTGTTATAAAAAAAAATGAAATATTTTGCCACAAATTTACTACTGTCGTAAAGCACAATATGTGATGAGAAAACAATCTCAGAATGACCTGGATAAGTAAGAGTGTTCCAAAATTATTACCACATAAAGTTACACAGATTTGCAAAAAATGGCCTGGGCAGGAAGGTGAAAACAGGCCCGGGGTTGAAGGGGTTAAACACACAAGGTGTTACAAGATTAAAAAACAAAAACAAAAAAACGGGCTTGTTGGGGGACCAAGCATCCAAAAATTATAGTTTAATGTGGTCAGAATGCCTGCCCATACTACATACACAAATGCTACTTGCAGGAAGAAAGAGTGGCTTATACTGAACAAGTCTAGAAAAATTCTCCAATTTAATTGGAAGCAGCAGTAGTAAAGTGAACATGTGGAAAGGATAGGTTAACAGAGGTATCTGGCCCAATAGTACTGACAGCAGTAGCAGCATAGCATGGAACATACAAGGCAGTAGATTGTCTGTTTATGGGTATTAGTGTTAGTAGTGGTGGTTGGGTAGTTTTAATAGTGCAGTAGGGGATTAGCAGTAGCAGCTGTGGTGGCGGCAGAAGCAGCCATAAGGTACATGTTGGCAGGCATGCATCACAGCATGATGGCGGTAGCTGCGTAGTGGCAGAAGAGTTATGGTCCATGATGGTAGGCAGGCAGCCAGCAACAATTGCAAGATAGGACACCATCAGACAGATCTATTCATCTATTCAGAATGCAAAAATCCTCCCAAATCCAGACTTTGTTCAATTTGACAAAAGTGATGTTTTGCACATAGGTGGCGAACAGCTTTGTCCGTTTAGTTATTCATCATGCGGCCCGCAGTGCTGAAAACCCTCTCCAAGATGACACTGGAGGCTTGGAAAAAAAGAAGACAGAGCTTACCTCCAATACAGGCAGACCACGCAGCTGCTATGGGGCACGTGAGTAAGTGGGGCCTGCAGTGGAGGATAGGCCTTCCCTCTAATTACCTTCAATAATGGCTTCCATCCATCTTCAGTCAAAAATTCCTGTCGTCAGTGGAAAAAGCTAAAGGACCTTTGATGATGTCATCACAGTTCCTGTACATCTAACAAAGGAACTGTACAGGGAATAGAGTGGTTTCCAGGTTAGAACACTGCATCTGCCATCTGTGATGACATCATCTTCAGCATCACAGGTCCTGCACGATATAGCAAAGGAACTACACCAAGAATGGTGTAGTTCCTAGGTTTGAAAGGTGCATCTGCCAGGACCTGTGATGACATCATCACAGGTCCTTCAACCGCTAATAACAAGGATTAGAAGTGCTCTGCATTGAGACTGGAATGGAGTGGTAAGAGGAAGTCCTACAACTTTTCTGTTCATTTGCCCCTCTTCCATGCCCTATTTTTACATATTTACACACTTATATATAATACCAAGACAGATAGAATTTCCACCACATTATTTACCTCACACACAGTGACCATAATATTTATCTGAGCACATATTTCTATACACACTGCATCTATTATACTTACAGTGCTCTCTCTCTCTTTATACGTATGTGTATATATATATATATATATATATATATATATATATATACACACACTGCATATAAGACACAGTATTATAGATGCATATGTACAGATATATAGTATATACAGCAGTGTAAATATATGTGAAGTATGAGGTATAAATTACACCGCATACACTCTTATATATACAATATATGTATACCCACTGCTTTTATCATATGTATATGTGTTTATTAAATATGCAGTGTGTGTGTGTATATATATATATATATATATATATATATATATATATATATTATACAGCACTGTACTGATATGTGAGGTACAATGAATAATAGATGCAGTGTGTATAGGTTAGATGCAGTGATGCAGTGTGGTGTACAGATATATAGTATATACACCAGTGTACTCATAATTTAAGGTATGACTGTATATACTATATACCTGTAGACATTGCATCTATTACACCTCTTTTTTGTGGCAGGGCTGCTTTGTAATCCCATTCCGGCCCTAATGACACACAATATAACACGCATCAACAAGCACAGTTCATAAAGCAAAGGAAGGGGCCCGGAATGGGTATTGGGATGAGCTATATATGGGGAAAGGGGGCCCAATTTAGATTCTCCCTATGATGCTCAATGAATTCTATGTACGCTCATGACAGAACTAGTTTGGACAACTGTTTTAGTCTGCTCGAACAGACATCCATGGGGTCAGGGAACAGGGTATATGCCAGAGACAGGCCAGATTATACAGTAGGTAGGAGTGAACCTGGACTTTGAGGCTCCTTTGTCTCAGCATGGTGTACCACATGAAAAAAACTGTTCTATCATGTTGAGGAGACTGAACTGGCTACTGCTGTGGCTTCTGCTGATTGTGCAGTGGAGAAGACAGCGGGAAACTGGTGACTAAGCAAGGGACGGAGAGGGGCGTCCCTTTCAGACACACTGGCAACAGGTGTCCACTTGCTGAAAGCTGCGTCAAGCTGTGTACCCAGTGTTTCCTGGTAAAAATGTAACTTGGCCTTCCTTTTAGAGGGAGGAAAACATTGTCCCATTTTCCTTTGATAGTGAGGGTTTAAATGGATGGCTATTTAGTAATCGTCAGACTGCTTGATGTGAATGATATATGCATAAGTAAGAAAGCATACAGCCTGCGATTCTGGCCAACGTGCACTAGGACCCAGTTCTTTCTGGCTCCACCCTCCACTGAGATGTTAGGGTATCTCCACCATGTGAGAGTACAAGGCAGGGATAGCCTTTTGGGAGAAATAAATCTGGCCAGGTATCTTCCAGCAAGGCTAAATGCATGCCATCATCTCCCTAAAGGCAGCAGATTTTACTAAATGATACAGCAGTGACTGCACTTGTAGTAACTTGGGCAGATGGGAATTAAGCTTGCGCACCATCGGATTGCTGGGCATGTAAAGTTGTTTCCTGGCCATGCATTCCATTATTAATGGCTGATGATGGAGCTGTGGAGGAGGAGTCTGAGCTGGAGAAGCAGAAAGTGATAAAGATGATGTGAAAGAAATTGTAAAGCCTGTGGATGTGGCCAGGCTGTCAGAACAGAGACCAGGAGAAGGTGGAAATGCTTGTTGCAGTAGATGGTGGCCACCTCTGCCTACGGGATTGGGTAATGCCACTTCATATTGTTCAATAGATCTGTGGTGCCTATGTGTATGTTTGACTATACATGGCTTATTTTACTCTTGCAGATCTTTCATAGGGCTATGCTCTTCTCTTCTGGCAGCATGGAAAAAACTGCCAGACAGCATATGTTTGCACAAAGCTAGCTGCCACCAAACTTGCTTTAGTCCTGGCACGTTTTGGGCCTGCTGCTCCCACAGTATCTGCAGTAGGGAATGTTTTGGAGGTCCTGATCGTATGTCACCTTTGCTCTCTATTGATGTGCTGCCAACACGCTTCTCTGCAGATGTTACCTTGTCCTTAGCACCCTGATCTGGCTCCCAGGTTCTGTCCAAAACACAATCATCATCATAGTCTTCACGCTCCCAGCCACTTTGATCAGATTGCAAGATCTTATAGTGGGCTCCTTGACCCCCTCCCAACTCCCAGTTTTGTGTTTGCCCAGAGCACCACTGTCGCTCCCACTGCCCCTGCTGCCACCACCGAGCCTATGGGAGCCACTACTATTGCCACCAATGCCGCTATGCAAGGGGTCCTCCGCCTCCCCCTGAACCATCTCCTCTGGGTAGTCTAAATGCTGACTGCTTTCACATAAGTCATCAACAGGGTTTTTGGTGGGGTTTTGTCGCTTCTCCTTAAGAAGGTGCCCCACTAGGAGGGGCCAGTTGAGACAGAAAGAACTCTACTGAATAGTTTCTCTGGGGCTCCACGTCATCATGCTGTGAATAAGAGGAGGAGTGAACCATCCAATCCATAATCTCATCCTCTTCTCCTCAGTGATAATGTTGTACCTTTCCGGAACCAGGGAGAAATGTAGCCTACTACTACTACTACTACTTCTTGCCAAATAGTTGGTGCTGCTACAACCCTCATTCTGGCTCTGGGAGGACAAGGCCTGCCCAAGGGTCTTTCATTTTGAACCCTTCCATATTCCAGACATTTGGCTTATTGTAGACAGTCACACAAAGTATGTAACAGTGCAAATGTGTTTTCTGCAACATGAATACAGAGAGATTAAATTAAATGTTCATCCCTTTCTACAAACACACTGAAGATGCTGCTACTGACAATTTACTTTGGGAATAATGAAGTATAGGCACCAGTAACAGATTTTGGCCTAATGTCTTATGTGTGTTTAAATACACAGACTCAGATAAAAGCTTTTTGTAGTGTAAAACACAAGTTGTCAACCAACTATGATATTATTTCCTCATACCAGTTCTTGAACTGTCTGGACATACCCTGTCACAGATTTCAGACTACTATTTCAGGTGTTTTCACTAAAAAATGTAAAACAGTACCCTTTTTATCGTAAAACAAGAATTGCACACCTGTATTGCGGTTAAACATGCCTCTCACACTAACACTTGAACTGTGCAGGGAAGTTGGTTTAATTTCTCTCTGTGGTTTCATTTGTTCAGTTTCATTGGTAGAAAAATGACGTTATGTCTTTAAATGCAACATGTTTAAAAATAATACAGACATCATGCCCTGAAAAGAAAACAATTGCTCAACAGCACTGTAGCATAATGCTAATTGTACTGGGAATCAGCTGGCAATAAACCTATAGAATGTTCAGGTTTGAATGAAAAACACAGCTGTCTTTTTGTTCAAATGAGGAAAAAAATGTTCTTGCAGGTGGCTGCTTTTGAAGTTCTGCAGCAGCTGCAGTTGTATTATAAGGCAGTATCTGCAGCTAGAAGACACTGCCTGTGCCAAGCACATCCAGCCTCAGTCTCACTCCCTGAAAGATTTCCCTGCCCTTCCCTATTGTACATAATTATTCCTTCCTTCCTAGTAGCAAAACAAAAGTTTTATTTGGCATATGGTGCCTCAGTGACATTTACTAAAGCCTTTTTTTGTTTTTTTATTAGTGGTGGAAAAAAAGAAAAGGCTTATTAGCCTTCCTTCCTTCCTTTCCCTGCACTCTCCCTGACACTAGAATAGAAGCTTAATTGTGACTGTACACTGTCCCTAAGACTGTTTTCTGCCAGATACTGCTACACCAATCCACCCTCTTCAGCAGATGAAGACAGAAAGAAGTTCTAGTTAATCCGCTAGGGTATCTCCCAGCCTGCTTCCCCACTGTTCGGTCCACTGATTGGCTCATCCAGGCTGTCTGTCAGCCTGTGAGCCAATCAGGGCAACCATACCGCCTCACTTCTTTTCAGGTACATGTTAGCGTTCTTCTATTTCCTCCCTCGTGGTTTTTCCCACTAATATGTACAGTAAAATGGCGCTGTGCTCTGTTTTACTGGACTCGTAGGAAGCGACCTTGAAAAGCTTTGGGTTCATCTTGCCGAAAATGTTTTGAGAAGTTCATTATGAATCCGGTTCGTTATGACTTGGTTCTGTCATCTCTAAGATTAGATCTCTAAGTTTAGTTCACATTTTAGTGTTTTGCACCTATGTAGTTGCAAATGAGCACAACCGCTAGACCGTGTCAGTTTTGCCATATTTCCTCTTTTCTTCTTTTCATGTATATTTTTATTCACATATTCCCATTGTATTACTTCGCCTTCTGTAAAGCAGCTGCTGGTGGAGACCCATTCACTGCTATCCCAGTGGGGACCCCACGTCAAATTTGTTCGGACTAAGCAGCTGTGCCTCTTCGTCCGAGGTCATACAAATATCTGCCACAGCCGTACTTTTTAACCCTCTTTACAGGAAGCAAAGATATCATTTAACATAAGCATAACTCTATTAGTACTTGTTCCCTTTCATTTTGAGGCCCACTTCATAATTTATATTGTCACAAATTAAAATGATGCATGTGTCTTGTGCAACACAAAGGTTAAATGTAAAATATGAAAATTTTGCTTGTACCAAAATAGTTGAGAACATTGTGCTTGGATTTCATTAGAGATGTATACACATACACACGCTAAAAGTTCATTCAAATACGCATTCATGATCCACAGATATTTCTCAGAACTTACAAACAAAGCACCACTACAGATAGGATAACCCTTCAATATCAGATCAATGGTGGTCCAACTAATAGCACCCAACCACCTTTAACTTAGCACCCCATCTCCCATATTGTTTACCAGGCACAGCACCACACATTTTGAAGTGATTGTGCCTGATCCTGCAGCTTAGTCTTGTTCACTTGAACAGATCTGAGATGCAATGAGCTGCAGTACCGTACACAGCCACTACACAATAAATAGCACTGTGCCCCTTTGATTGGCAATGGTGCCAGAAGTTAGATCCCTACTGATAGCATTTTAAAAGTCCTGGCCTAAGGAAAAGCCTGTTAATTTATAATTGGGCATACAGTACCTCAATGAAAAGGCTGTGTCCAATATTTTATACCATGAATTTATCATGAGATGAGTATTTGAAGTCAGTTTTGCTTGAGTGTACACTCTTACTGTAATGAGATAAATTTCATGTACACTTTGCTTTTTCTTAGGTGCGAAAATTGAACTGCTGTGCAGATTTTGAGATATGCAGTATGCCAATTGTTGCATTTTTTGGTGGGAATTTCACTATTTCCAATGGAAGAGTGAGATCTGTGGGAACACTGCATCAAATTTGCACTACAAACTGCATAAAACAGCACAAAAATGTGTGAATGAAATAAATAGTGCGGGTTTATGTGCATTTTTTGTTTTGTTGAAAATTTCTTGCAGAATTTCTGCACACAAATGTGCACCTAGGTGGAAAACTGCATTAAAACTTGGATCTCAACTTAGATCCGAGTTTGTTTTTCCACTTTAAAAATCAAATACCGAAGTTATTCAGCAAAGTCTCGTGAGACTAACTAACATTGCTCCATTGGAGGCTGATTGGAGACAGATCTCCTTACAGCATTAATATGACGTTTTGAGCGAAGCGACTTCGGATCTAGGATCCGACCCTTACTTTGCTCATTGCTAGTCACAAATAAGGCTTCGTTCACATCACTGTTCAGCCTTTCCATTCTCCTGCTCCGTTTAGGAGCAGAAGAACGGAAAGGAAGGATTCGGCACATAACTGAGCCATGCAGAGCCTAAGGGACCCCATAGACTATAATGGGGTCCGTTAGGTTTCCGCTTAGAGAAGGATTTTTGAAGCGGAGACAAAAGTCCTGCGTACACAACTTTTGTCTCCGCTCCAAAATATTCTTCTGAGTGGAAACTTAACACACCCCATTATAGTCTATGGGGTCCTTAGGCTCCATTTGGCTCAGTTATGTGCCGAATCCGTCCTTTCCATTCTCCTGCTCCTAAACAGAGCAGGATAACGGAAAGGCTGAACGGTGATGTGAACAAAGCCTAAGCAATACTTTGGTAAATAACTAAACAATATATTATTTGATATATATTGTTTGGACAATTTACAATATTATACTTTCACATCTTTACCAAATGCAAAAAAATGTGTATGTATCTTCTATTATCCCAGTAGTTAAAAAAAACTGGATACAAAAGTATCCAGACTAATAAACATACTCTTATTTTTTTACATTCTTGGCATAAAAATGTCTGCATAAAAACTATGGCACTAGCACTTTATTTGTGAAACCTGCCTAATTAGTACACATAATTAAAGATTAGGACAAAGGAAGAGAAAACATGTTTGATGAGAGTAAAGGGTGATGCAATCATGATATTTAGAGATGAGCGAATCGAAGCTGACGAAGTGGAATTTGATCCAAATTTCAGAAATTATTCGATTCACACCGAATCCGAATTTCCTGACGATTTGTGGTGGCGAATTGTATTCTTCCTCCTAAAATGGCGACTGCACATGTTAGGACATGGAGCAAGGAACTGTGGGAACGAGGGATCACCCACAATGCCATGCATGCAGCCAATCAGCAGCCAGCCAGCCCTGTGATGTCACAGCCCAATAAATAGCCTCAGCCATCTTGGATTCTGACATTCTCCAGTGAACTTAGTGCAGGGAGAGACGTTAGCAGGTGCTAGGGAAAGTGGTAGAAAAGCTTATCAAAGGTATATATTGCTCAAAAGAAGTGGAGGGAAAGGATAAGGGAGGAAAGTATTGAAGCAGAACAGGGTTCAATAGGGGTGTTTAGAGACAGGGTAATAGAAAAATTCTATTAGACCTTGGTGTCGTGACTGGGGTTCAAAATTGACATGATACAGCTGCACATTTCAGGTTTGGAATGGATCATACCTCTGTAATACCTCGATAACTGGAGTCTTATTGACCCTTCTGCGCTTATTAACCCTTCTGTGCTGTAGTTATATTTAGTAAAGCCTTTTTTGTTGTTTATTAGTGTTGGAAAACAGAAAGGGCTTATTAGCTGTTGTGTGGTGAAGTGGGATAATTGCAGCCCTTTGTAGCGTGTATTAGTAGCAAAACAAAAGTTTTATTTGGCATATGGTGCCACAGTGACATTTACTAAAGCCTTTTTTTTGTTTTTTTATTAGTGGTGGAAAAAAAGAAAAGGCTTATTAGTAGAGATGAGCGAGCACTAAAATGCTCGGGTGCTCGTTATTCGAGTCGAACTTTTCCCGATGCTCGGGTGCTCGTTTCGAATAACGAACCCCATTGAAGTCAATGGGAGACTCGAGCATTTTTGCGGGGGACCAAGGCTCTGCCTTTGGAAGGCTGGGTGAAAACCTGGAAACCTCAGAAAATGATGGAAACACCACTTAAATGGACAGGAAACAGCAGGGGCAGCATGCATGGATGCCTCTGAGGCTGCCTAATCCCACCATTACCCCAAATTCTCAGGCAACAGCCTGGCGGTTACCCTCATGGCAATTGTGCTCACCCAGACCAAGAAAGGCGAGGCAAATACCCATCACATGTTAGGGAAGCACCCAACTAGGTGCAACGAAGGTCCATCACCGCCTGCAGGTGACACCACTGCTCATGCTGGCACTGCAGCTGAAATCAAGTTTAGTATCTGTTCTTATCAGTTGCTGTGCCTGCTGGTGGTATAGTGGTACTTCCCAAGCAGTTGATCTGGGTTCGATTCCCGTCTATCGCAGGAGGCAATTCAGAATCAGTACAATATCTAATACGTCCCCTATCTGGCTAAATTGTTTGTAGAGAGGGCCTGTAGGTGGGGGGAAGGAGGTTTCGCTGAAAGAGCCAGAGGAGTGCCCCCTGGGCTAGCATGTGTGGTGGTGACAACAGCTGGAATGGATTTGGAAAAACTGTTGCTTTAACCCGTAAGTTATTGATTCTTCTCAGTTTAATACCGTATTGGGACCCTATATTTAATGGATTTTTCGAACACGGAAAACGGAAAAAGAGCTTGCTCTGGCCAGGGGAGTGTCCATGCTCTGCCTATCACAGGTCATGAGGCAGATAAAAGAAGAACAAAAACAAACATGAGTACAACTTCTAATAGCCTGTAGGTGGGGGGGGCAGGCTGGGGCAAGGAGGTTTCGCTGGAAGAGCCAGAGGAGTGCCCCCTGGGCTAGCGTGTGTGGTGGTGACAACAGCCGGAATGCATTTGGAAATACTCTAGCATCAGCCGGTGCAGTATCGATTCTTCTCAGTTTAATACCGTATACGTCCCCTATCTTGGGACCCTATATTTAATGGATATTTCGAACACGGAAAACGGAAAAAGAGCTTGCTCTGGCCAGGGGAGTGTCTTTCCCACTGCAGCTAAGGGGATGTGTCCATGCTCTGCCTATCACAGGTCATGAGGCAGATAAAAGAAGAACAAAAACAAACATGAGTACAACTTCTAATACGTCCCCTATCCGGCTAAATTGTTTGTAGAGTGGGCCTGTAGGTGGGGGGGGGGGCAGGCTGGGGCGAGGAGGTTTCGCTGGAAGAGCCAGAGGAGTGCCCCCTGGGCTAGCGTGTGTGGTGGTAACAACAGCCGGATGTATTTAGAATGACGACGCAGGACCCCAACTTAAAAATTTAGCATCCACCGGTACAGTTGTAAATTATGGACTTGATCAAGTGTGGTATGTGTATCTATGTATACTACTCAGTTTAATACCGTATATGGCAGCTATCCGGAAAAATAGTTTGGAGAGAGAGAAAGATAGGAAAAAGACGTAAATTGTTTGGATGAGAGGGCCTGTAGGTGGAACTCCGGAAAATTGTTTGGACCAGCGGGCCTGAGGTGGACCTCCGGAAAATGTTTGGAGAGTAGGGCCTGTAGGTGGACACTCCGTAAAATTGTTTGGACAGAGGGCCCTATACGGTGGACCTCCGTTAAAATTGTTATGTGACAGAGGGCCCTGTAGGTGGACCTCTGGAAAATTGTTTGGAGGAGGGCCTGTAGGTGGAAGCTGCCGGAAAAATTTTGGACTATAGAGGGCCTATAGGTGGACCTCCGAAAAATTGTTTGGAGAGAGGGCTAATGTAGGGGGCCCTCCTGAAAAATTGTTTGAAGATGAGGGGCTTTAGGTGGACGTGTCTGGAAAAAATTGTTTGAGAGTAAGGGCCTGTAGGTGTGACCCTCTGGATAAATTGTTTTGAAATAGAGGCCTGTAGGGGGCCCCTCCTGATAAAATTGTTTGAAGAGAGGGCCTGTAGGTGG
This sequence comes from Rhinella marina, assembly GCA_900303285.1. Lineage (NCBI taxonomy): Eukaryota > Metazoa > Chordata > Amphibia > Anura > Bufonidae > Rhinella > Rhinella marina. Next base: position 11 of record ONZH01021563.1, on the reverse strand, counting down.
ACCTCTGGAAA
>ONZH01021562.1:0-56392 GCA_900303285.1 Rhinella marina | reverse complement strand
CCCACTAGCTACACCTCTGGGCCTGATGTATGAAAACTGTCTAGGTCTAAGACTTTTTTTGTTGCCCATAGCAACCAATCAGAGCTCCCGTTTCATTTCTCCAGAGCACTATATGAAATGAAAGGGGAGCTCTGATTGGTTGCTATGGGCAACAAAGAAACTTCTACACCTAGACAGTTTTCATACATAAGGCTCTAGGTGTTTTACATCAGCAGCAGATAGAAGCCATGAGAGCAGCTAACCTCTCCAAACGTGAGCTCAGAGGAAACATAAAGCATATAGAGAGAACATGCACTGGACATAAAGGGCAGTACACAGTCATCTCAACTAAAAGCCTAAATCCTTAGATCAGGAATAGGACAGACATTTATAGGACATTTCATCATTTTCACAAATTCTTATAAAAATATATTCAGCACTTATTGCACTGAACTAAATGTACTAATTCATTATATATTTTAGGAGTCGGAGTCGGTCCATTTTATACCGATTCCGACTCCACAGCCCTGAGAGGAAGGGCACTCAATATTTGGAAAATAGCCATACTTTTATCCAATATGAATTATTTATCAAACACTTAACATATAAAAACAAAATAGACTTATAAATACGCTGGAAATTAAGCCCTGATTAATGCAATATATTTCTATATGTATACTTCCATTTGACTCCTATATTACAAAGACTCAAAATAACAAAATATCAAATGAAAAATGAGTAGGTGTGATCTTGACTGTGTTCACACACCTATAGTGGTTCCTTGCGTTTTTTGCATTTTTATACCATATTCATAAAACCTTTCATAATAGTATAGACATAGACCATCAATCATGAAGATGCAATAATACAATTTTAAAATAATCACAAAATGAATAAACCAGTCCAAACTGAATAAAAATATCAAAAAATATATAAAAATGGCAAAAAGTATAAAAAAATGGCAATGATGATGTCCTTACTTCCCCACTATAATGTTAGTAGTTGTGTCCAACACCTATATGGTGTATATAATCACCTCTAGGTTATTAATAACTTTTATGAATGTTATTAATCCTGTATGGCAGCACTGTAGATATTTCTTATTACAGTTGTTTCACAAATTGTGCACAGTCACATTAACGTTGTTTCCACTCCACTAAAGTGACATTATTCAGTATATATGTTTGTATTTAATTAATATCGCACTGTACTGCTTTCCTGCAGCGCTCAGATGGCGTCCTGTTGCTGACTGTAACTCGTGGAGCGCACCGTGGCATCCCACATGACTCTACACGAGATCCACCTTACCAGTCACGTGACCGCGATCACATGTGTCCTTTTTCGCAGATCCTTGAAGGATTCACCACACAGGTCCTGGAAGGTGAATAAAAGCCGCAATTCGCTATAAGTGTTGTAATAAGATCATACGCTGCCCAGCGATTTTTCTCTTTGGAAGTGGTATATACGCTCTAATCGTCTTGATTCAGGCCAGACGCGTTTCGGAGCTTTGCTGCTCCTTCAGTGGGTCAAGACGATTTGGGTCAGATCCTTCTTATATGCACACATTCATTACTTCAAGGGGAGGATGTCTCAATTAATCAATTAGTATCAAAAGTTGCCACCCATTTTGCTTAAGTTAACCATTGTTTCTCCAGTTGAAATCACATGTATATAAGTTAAAATACAATACAATAGGTTCTATCTAAAAAAGCTTCTCCTAAAAAAATTGCTAAATAAAGTCAAATCAGATTGAATATCATACAAATTCATTATTTTCAATACCATACTGATATATGTTTTGATACCATACACATCTTTTATTTTATTTTTTTCTTTATGTATTGTTTCTTTTTTGTTTTGTTATTATTTCCACTACATTTTGTTTTTATTTTTATTTCCATTCCAAATCTGTTTTCATTATTTTTGCTTTTAGTCTTTTTCTTTCAATCCATTTTTTTCTAGGTTTGTGGTGACTATTGGTCCTGTCTGTAATATGAAACTGACCGACAAAGAGATGATCTGAGAAAAGAGGGGTGTATGCCATCCAGGGAGAGGAGATCGCCGTGCTGATAAGCAGCCAGACGACGTTTTCCCGTCCCCAAATGGCAGCCACCCACTATCTACAAAAAACCGAATGTTTCCATCTCCGACATCAAGCCTTTTGGTATTAAGGTATCGTATTCATAGATCTTTCTTGATTCCATTTTTGACATATTCTTAATATGGGTTGTGGATTTGTATGTAGTGGCTCACCAGGACAGAGATATGAATAAAGGTGCTCACACCCTAGACTTAACCCAAAAAGTCTTAAATAAAGTATCAATAATCTGCTATATATGGGTAGGCACACTTACAATTGGTTGTATGGTTTTTGATAAACTGCTAGATAAGATTACTCGTTGTTCCTTGTATGTAATGATATGAAGATTGTCTTTTCAGATTATTGGGTGTGGTGTATCATATATCTGGCGCATCTATGTCTGCATGTACATATAGATGTAATAAATGCTATTAAATCAAAGTTTTACTTATAATATTATTGTTTCTTTATTCCAAGTATAACTGCCAATTATGCTAAAAAAGTATGCTAAGAAAGGTTATCTGGGCCCAGTTTAATAAAAATAAAGTAATAAAAATAAAATGAGAGATATTATAAAAAAAAAAAAAAAAAAAATGCAATTAATTGTATAGAGAAAGATACATATACGTTTTAAAAATTAGTAGGGCAAATTTATATAGTCTCTTGAATGTCCCATATATCTGCTAGTGTATATATCGGAATATACGTTTTGCCTGTTGCTCTTAAGGCAGAAATGGATTAGGCTTTATATTCCTTAGTATATATAAATTCAGGTTAGCAGGTATTTTTTGATCAGAAGATATAATGGTTACAATATAGTCTTATTTGGTGTGGGTTACTTTACCCTTCCTGATCGCGCTGTGCGAGTGTCTCCAGTCCTTGTGGTATACGAGGGTTCGTTTGTCTTCTTGCGATCCAGCAACACGGAGGGACTGAGTGCGCGCGCTTTTTGGCGTGCCGGCAGCGTCCCACGTGGCGTCCCACGTGGGTTCCTGCTTAGTTTGGATGGATATTGATACGTGATGGTGAGCGCTTGTATAAGACGATGTTCGGTATATCTTGCGCTGTAACTAAACTTGAGCTTTATATAAGGGATACGATGTATTAAATCCTTTATGGTCAAAATAGCCCTTATAGTTGAAAATAATTTTCAGACGTCTGTTAGTTAAGGGATCCGTGGTAGCGTAGTCTCTCTGTACCAGACGCGTTTCGGGGGTCTAACCTGCCCCCTTTCTCAATGGCAAAGAGACCCGCTCGTTCCTTGTCCTTTAAAAGGGGTTCTGTGGTTAAGTAATTGATTGGTTGTTCTAATTGGTTAATTAAGTGGTTAGTTGATTAGTCCCGTAGGGAGGTTTAGTTGTTCATACTTTTAACCCCTTCTTGTATGCGGGACATGGAATGCAAAGTATATAATTGAGATAAAAATGAAAATGGAGATAAAAATAAAAATAAAAATTGCATGAAATGTTAGTTAAAACATACCTATATCAGATATGATTTTCTGTGTGTTTTCTATATATTTTGGAGATTTATTAACAACAATTAATTGTAATATAATGAATTAAAGTTAATGTTAATTCCTATGAGGTACTTCAATAAATACCATATACATTGGATGTCCTCCACAAATATATATATATGTATGTACAGTATATCCACACATATGCACAAACAGATAAGTATATATGTACACATGTGCATACACACGCATACATACGATGCTGCATTTGTAGTATAGTATAGTATAGTATAATATAATATATGGGGATATTTTATGGGGTGTGTGTGGTTTTTAATAATAGATGGTATTAGATCATGTCTGTATTTGTGTCTGATCTGAAATGATTATTTGAAGTTCCATAATTATCTTGTAGTAATCTGTGATGTATGTTTGATTATTTCTTCTTTATGTAGTTAATTCATTTTCAAGTTTTTATGGATGACAATGGTTCTTATCTCAAAGGAGTGCTGTGTGTTTCCCATTTCATATGAGATGTATACAGGTAAGTATTTATGTGTATATATTATTATTTTTATTTTTATTGATTAGTGTCTATTGTCTACATCTTATTTTTAGTTTTGTATTGTTATTATCTATTTATTGAGGTGTTCCTCCTTCTCTGGACATGGCTGGACCCAACTGCAACACAAAAACTTCAACACAACCACAACAACCCCAGACCTCAAACACGCGCACATTGGCACCAAGAAAGACAAGACGAGGACAGAGGAAATTACGGGAGAAGAGAGAATTATCACAGACACTAACAGATAATGCTATTATTAATTTAAGCAATGCACAAATAACGGAAGCACAGACAAATTTAATGCAAAAGGGTTTAAAATTTGCTCCCACAAAACACATAGACAAATTTGATACATTTATAGGTATAGAGAAATTCATTAGAAGACTATGTTTAAAGAAATACTATATGAAAAATCCGATCACAAGAGAGAGAGAAATAAATTCATCCTACACACACACAGACCTTAGGGAACCATCTAAAATGTATCCGAGACAGGAAATTAGCTCCGAAATGGCTACCTTTAAAAACAATGTAGAGAATGAAATTAGGAAGATCAAAATTAATAGAAACAGAAACAACTTAAGTAAGAAAGAAATACAAGCTATCAAGGAACTTCAGAATAACGAAAACATCACCATCAGACCGGCAGATAAAGGGGGGGGCATAGTAATATTAAACACCAATGATTACAATCAAGAATGCACAAGACAACTATCAGATACATCAACATACAAACACATACCTTCAGATCCAACAGAAACATTCAAGAAACAACTTATAGAACACTGTAAACTAGGTTTAAAAAAAGAAATTTTAACAGACAGGGAATACAAATTCATTACATCTACTCCAGACAGATTACCCATTTTCTATTGTCTTCCGAAAATTCATAAAACATTGAACAATCCCCCAGGCCGTCCAATCATCTCAGGAATCGGTTCAATTACTTCAAATTTATCTCAGTACATCGACAAACTCTTACAACCATTAGTAAAAAATATCCCATCCTATATTAAGGATACAACGGACATTATTCAAACTCTAGAAAAATTACAATTTCAACCACAATGGTACATCGGAACCATAGATGTAAATTCACTATATACCACCATACAACATGATAAAGGAATAGAAGCAGTCAATAAACATTTAACAAATTTCAGCACATTCCCAACAGAACAGAAAGACTTTATCATCAATGGTATTCAATTCATATTATCCCATAACTACTTCTGGTATGACTCAAAATATTATCTTCAACAACAGGGGACCGCCATGGGGACCAGGTTCGCCCCCAGCTATGCTAACATCTTTATGGCGCAGTGGGAACAGGACACCATTGCGCCAAAGCTGGGGGGGAGCCTGGTCCTCTGGAGGCGCTACATAGATGATGTCATATTCATATGGCAAGATAGAAAAGAAGAATTGGACCAATTTTTAACAAATTTGAACATAAACCAATACAATTTAACATTCACTTCCACGGTTAACAACGACAAAATTGAATTCTTAGACCTAAATATAACAATAGAAAATAACCACATAATATGTAGTACGTTCCAAAAAGCTGTCATGAGAAACAGTTTCATCTTATATACCAGTTGCCACCTACCCAGGTGGCTTCTGAACATACCAAAGAGTCAATACAGAAGACTAAAGAGAAACTGTTCCATGACAGACAAATTTGAGGAAGAAGCATCAACACTGACTAACCAATTCCTCCAAAAGAAATATCCTAAGGAAATACTTGAAACCTCTCTGAATGAAGTTAGAAAAATTACCAGGGACGCCTTTTTCAAACAAAATTCTACACAACCTACCAATGAAGAACCAATTAGAATAATTCTCCCATTCAATGCACAATTTAGAAATATACAACGAATCATTAAGAACCATTGGCACATACTAACAGCAGATAAAATCATTGGTTCCACATTACCTAATTTACCATTAATCACATTCACAAAAGCACCGAACCTAGGTTTAAAAGTTGCACCATCGATAAGAAATAAAAAGAATACAGTGAAATCACACAATTGGCTACAAACAAAAGGTTTTTTTAGATGTGGTAGCTGCTCAAACTGTCAAATTACAAAATTTCCCAAAAAAACTACAGAAGTCAAATCTACCACTAACTCATATACACACAAAATAGATGACTGTATCACATGCGACTCTACAGACATCATATACCTTTTACAGTGCCCCTGCAACAAACAATATGTAGGCAGAACCAAAAGATCCCTTAAAAAACGCATTTCCGAACACATCAATAATATCAAAAAAGGCTACCTATTGCACACTGTGTCAAAACATTTCAAAGAAGTACACAATCAGGACCCCTCAACACTCACATATACGGCTCTAGATAAAGTCACAAGACACTGGAGAAGTGGCCACCACATAAAGAACATGTCACGTTTAGAATCCAGAAGGATTTTTGAATTTAACACTTTAATACCAAAAGGATTGAATGCGGAGATGGAGATTTTTGGCTTCATATGAGGAGTAACAGAATGGGGCGGGTGCCCTTTGGGGACAGCCATCGCGGTCCGGCTGTTTCCCAGCACCGCGATTGCTCTCCCCGAGAGGCCCCCGCCCCTAAACATCCTGATCCAGCCATGTCCAGAGAAGGAGGAACACCTCAATAAATAGATAATAACAATACAAAACTAAAAATAAGATGTAGACAATAGACACTAATCAATAAAAATAAAAATAATAATATATACACATAAATACTTACCTGTATACATCTCATATGAAATGGGAAACACACAGCACTCCTTTGAGATAAGAACCATTGTCATCCATAAAAACTTGAAAATGAATTAACTACATAAAGAAGAAATAATCAAACATACATCACAGATTACTACAAGATAATTATGGAACTTCAAATAATCATTTCAGATCAGACACAAATACAGACATGATCTAATACCATCTATTATTAAAAACCACACACACCCCATAAAATATCCCCATATATTATATTATACTATACTATACTATACTATACTACAAATGCAGCATCGTATGTATGCGTGTGTATGCACATGTGTACATATATACTTATCTGTTTGTGCATATGTGTGGATATACTGTACATACATATATATATATTTGTGGAGGACATCCAATGTATATGGTATTTATTGAAGTACCTCATAGGAATTAACATTAACTTTAATTCATTATATTACAATTAATTGTTGTTAATAAATCTCCAAAATATATAGAAAACACACAGAAAATCATATCTGATATAGGTATGTTTTAACTAACATTTCATGCAATTTTTATTTTTATTTTTATCTCCATTTTCATTTTTATCTCAATTATATACTTTGCATTCCATGTCCCGCATACAAGAAGGGGTTAAAAGTATGAACAACTAAACCTCCCTACGGGACTAATCAACTAACCACTTAATTAACCAATTAGAACAACCAATCAATTACTTAACCACAGAACCCCTTTTAAAGGACAAGGAACGAGCGGGTCTCTTTGCCATTGAGAAAGGGGGCAGGTTAGACCCCCGAAACGCGTCTGGTACAGAGAGACTACGCTACCACGGATCCCTTAACTAACAGACGTCTGAAAATTATTTTCAACTATAAGGGCTATTTTGACCATAAAGGATTTAATACATCGTATCCCTTATATAAAGCTCAAGTTTAGTTACAGCGCAAGATATACCGAACATCGTCTTATACAAGCGCTCACCATCACGTATCAATATCCATCCAAACTAAGCAGGAACCCACGTGGGACGCCACGTGGGACGCTGCCGGCACGCCAAAAAGCGCGCGCACTCAGTCCCTCCGTGTTGCTGGATCGCAAGAAGACAAACGAACCCTCGTATACCACAAGGACTGGAGACACTCGCACAGCGCGATCAGGAAGGGTAAAGTAACCCACACCAAATAAGACTATATTATAACCATTATATCTTCTGATCAAAAAATACCTGCTAACCTGAATTTATATATACTAAGGAATATAAAGCCTAATCCATTTCTGCCTTAAGAGCAACAGGCAAAACGTATATTCCGATATATACACTAGCAGATATATGGGACATTCAAGAGACTATATAAATTTGCCCTACTAATTTTTAAAACGTATATGTATCTTTCTCTATACAATTAATTGCATTTTTTTTTTTTTTTTTTTTTATAATATCTCTCATTTTATTTTTATTACTTTATTTTTATTAAACTGGGCCCAGATAACCTTTCTTAGCATACTTTTTTAGCATAATTGGCAGTTATACTTGGAATAAAGAAACAATAATATTATAAGTAAAACTTTGATTTAATAGCATTTATTACATCTATATGTACATGCAGACATAGATGCGCCAGATACATGATACACCACACCCAATAATCTGAAAAGACAATCTTCATATCATTACATACAAGGAACAACGAGTAATCTTATCTAGCAGTTTATCAAAAACCATACAACCAATTGTAAGTGTGCCTACCCATATATAGCATATTCTTAATATGGTCTCCCCCTCTCCATGATCTAGGAACTTTAGTGCTTTACTTTACGTACTTTATTTTTGTGGGATCTTGACCATGGATTTCCTTAAAGTGTTTTGAGACAGCATGTGTCTCTAGACCTTTTTTAATATTATTAATGTGTTCTTATATCCTAACTTTCAGATTTCGTTTAGCGCGACCGCTGTATTGTTTGTTGCAAGTGCAACATAATATATATATCACATCACATGAATTACATGTAAGTGTCTCTTTAATAACATGTTTAAAGTTGTTTTATGTAGATAGTACTTCTACAGTCTTCCTTGAAAATCTGGAAGTCCTACATCCACTACATCGGTCGCATCTAAAGAAGCCTTCCATTGCTAACCAACTTAACTTGGGTTTATTTTTCTGTCTTATAGTTGGTGCAATTTTAATGCCCAAGTTAGGGGCTTTAGTATAAGCAATTAAAGGGCTTTTTGGCAACATAGACCCTATTATTTTATCTTTCAAAAGATGATACCAGTGTTTTTTAATAATATTCTCTATTTTCTTATACTGAGTTTGGAAGGGGAGGACAATCCTATAATTTTGATCCTGCTCTTGAATATCCTCATCTTTTGGTATGAAAAACGTGCTCCGATCCATCATTTTCACTTTCTCTAAGGCTGTTTTCATAATCAGCCCCGGATATTCTTTTTTTCAAGAATTGGTTAGTGAGATCATTTGCTTCTTGTTCGAACTGTTCATTATGGGTACAATTCCTTTTAATTCTTCTGAACTGGCTTATCGGAATATTAGTGAGCCACCTAGGGAGATGCCCACTTGAAAAAAGAATATAATTGCTCCTTGACACATCTTTTTGATACGTACTACACATAATTTTATTATTTACTACATTGATATTCAGATCTAGGAATTCCACTTTTTTTGTACTAACATTAACTGTAAATTTTAAATTATTTTTGTTATTATTAATTGACTGTAGAAATGAATCCAGATTTTCGGCCATATCTTGCCAAATGAATATTACATCGTCAATGTAGCGGCACCAGAGCACCAGACTTCCCCCCAGCAATGGTTTTATATGATCTTGTTCCCACTGTGCCATAAATAAATTGGCATAACTTGGGGCAAATCTGGTGCCCATGGCGGTCCCCCTACACTGACGATAAAATGTTGTTTCATATTCAAAATAATTGTGATTTAGAATGAAAGACACTCCCTGAGTTATAAAATCTATTTGTTCCGATTTTAGATGTTCGGTCATTATTAGTTGCTTGTGTAATGCCTCTAATCCTTGTTCATGTTCGATCACTGTGTATAAAGAAATGACATCCGCTGTACCGATATGCCAATGATCTCCAAAATCTATTCCTTCTAATACCTTAATAATATCAGTTGTGTCTTTAATATATGAAGGTGTTCTGATCTGAAAGTTGTTTCTGACATTCCTGATTGTATTTCTCCCAATCTTGCACAACTATTGCCCCTCCCTTGTCGGCCGGTCTAATTATCTGATTCTTCATTTGTAGTTCTTTGATAGCTTGTCTCTCTTTTCAATTTTCTCAGATCATTCTCCACACATTTTTTAAAAGTACATATTTCTTTACTTATCTCCTGTCTTGGGTACTGCTTTGAGTACACTCCCCCTCACCACAGAACGAGAAGAAAATCACCTCACCACACATCACCAGTACACAGAATACAAAGAGACTTCTCACAACAGAGATCACCAGACAGAATTCACAGGAAAACACACCACGTGACACATGAATACAATTTGAGACAGAGATATCCGAACCAGAACACACAATGGAAGAATCAAGAAGAGCACAATCACTCATTCAATCAACACCATTACACTCCAGAACACAATCCACAACGAAAGACGAGACACGAAGAAAGAAGATACGCAGAGGAAGAAGGAACAAACAGACACCAAAGACAACACTGGACACGAAGATAAATGACCAAGATAATGTAATTGTTAATATTAGTCAAACACAACTCACGGATACTCAAATTAAATTATTGAATAAAGGTTTAAAATTTGCACCTTCCAAGAGATTAGATAAATTTTCAACATATATAGGTGTATAAAAATATATACGTAAACTTTGTTTTAAAAAAATATTATATGAAAAACCCAATTGAAAAAAGTGATAACTTGTTCACAAAAACACCTATAGAATATCAACATACCAAACTAAAACCGAAATCAAAGCAGTACCCTAGACAGGAGATAAGTAAAGAAATAAGTACTTTTAAAAAATGTGTGGGGAATGATCTGAGAAAATTGAAAATTAAGAATACAGCGAATAACTTGAATAGAAAAGAGAGACAAGCTATCAAAGAACTACAAATGAAGAATCAGATAATAATTCCGGCCGACAAGGGAGGGGCAATAGTTGTGAAAGATTGGGAGAAATACAATCAGGAATGTCAGAAACAACTTTCAGATTAGGATACTTAAATTAAATTATCATCAAATCCAACATCTCAGTATTATAAAGAACTTAAAGACCTATGTAAAAAAGGACAAGATCAAGGTATTTTGTTAGAACAAGAATACAAATAGATAGTTGAAACTGAAAGACGCTTACCCGTATTCTATTGTATCCCTAAGATCCACAAAGACATCAATAATCCGCCGGGGAGACCAATCATGTCAGGTATTAACTCAGTCACTTCAAACTTATCACAATATATTGATAGATTGTTGCAACCAGTGGTAAGAACAACACCTTCATATATTAAAGACACAACTGATATTATTAAGGTATTAGAAGGAATAGATTTTGGAGATCATTGGCATATCGGTACAGCAGAAAAGAATATCCGGGGCCGATTATCAAAACGGCCTTAGAGAAAGTGAAAATGATGGATCGGAGCACGTTTTTCATACCAAAAGGTGAGGATATTCAAGAGCAGGATCAAAATTATAGGATTGTCCTCCCCTTCCAAACTCAGTATAAGAAAATAGAGAATATTATTAAAAAACACTGGTATCATCTTTTGAAAGATAAAATAATAGGGTCTATGTTGCCAAAAAGCCCTTTAATTGCCTATACTAAAGCCCCTAACTTGGGCATTAAAATTGCACCAACTATAAGACAGAAAAATAAACCCAAGTTAAGTTGGTTAGCAATGGAAGGCTTCTTTAGATGCGACCGATGTAGTGGATGTAGGACTTCCAGATTTTCAAGGAAGACTGTAGAAGTACTATCTACATAAAACAACTTTAAACATGTTATTAAAGAGACACTTACATGTAATTCATGTGATGTGATATACTGTATATATTATGTTGCACTTGCAACAAACAATACATCAGTCGCGCTAAACGAAATCTGAAAGTTAGGATATCAGAACACATTAATAATATTAAAAAAGATCTAGAGACACATGCTGTCTCAAGACACTTTAAGGAAATCCATGGTCAAGATCCCACAAAAATAAAGTACTTTGCAGCCCTGGAAAAAGTTGCTAGATCATGGAGAGGGGGAGACCATATTAAGAATATGTCAAGAATGGAATCTAGAAAGATCTATGAATACGATACCTTAATACCAAAAGGCTTGAATTCGGAGATCGAAATCTTCGGTTTTTTGTAGATAGTGGGTGGCTGCCATTTGGGGACGGGAAATCGTCGTCTGGCTGCTTATCAGCACAGCGATCTCCTCTCCCTGGATGGCATACACCCCTCTTTTCTCAGATCATCTCTCTGTCAGTCAGTTTCATATTACAGACAGGACCAATAGTTACCGCAAACCTAGAAAAAATGGATTGAAAGAAAAAGACTAAAAGCAAAAATAATGAAAACAGATTTGGAATGGAAATAAAAATAAAAACAAAATGTAGTGGAAATAATAACAAAAGAAAAAAGAAAGAAAAAAATAAAATAAATAAAAGATGTGTATGGTATCAAAAAATATATATGTATGGTATTGAAAATAATGAATTTGTATGATATTATATGATATTCAATCTGATTTGACTTTATTTAGCAAATTTTTTAGGAGAAGCTTTTTTAGATAGAACGTATTGTATTTTAACTTATATACATGTGATTTCAACTGGAGAAACAATGGTTAACTTAAGCAAAATGGGTGGCAACCTTTGATACTAATTAATTGATTAATTGAGACATCCACCCCTTGAAGTAATGAATGTGTGCATATAAGAAGGATGTGACCCAAATGTTCTTGACTCACTGAAGAAGGAGCAGCAAAGCTCCGAAACGCGTCTGGACGGAATCAAGACGATTAGAGTGTATACACCACTACCAAAGAGAAAAATCGCTGGCTAGCTATGATCTTATTACAACACTTATAGCGAATTGCGGCTTTTATTCACCTTCCAGGACCTGTGTGGTGAATCCTTCAAGGACCTGCGAAAAAGGACACGTGATCGCGGTCACGTGACTGGTAAGGTGGATCTCGTGTAGAGTCATGTGGGATGCCACGGTGCGCTCCACGAGTTACAGTCAGCAACAGGACGCCATCCGAGCGCTGCAGGAAAGCGGTACAGTGCGATATTAATTAAATACAAACATATATACTGAATAATGTCACTTTAGTGGAGTGGAAGCAACGTTAATGTGACTGTGCACAATTTGTGAAACAACTGTAATAAGAAATATCTACAGTGCCGCCATACAGGATTAATAACATTCATAAACGTTATTAATAACCTAGAGGTGATTATGTACACCATATAGGTGTTGGACAAAACTAATAACATTATAGTGGGGAATTAAGGACATCATCATTGCCATTTTTTATACTTTTTGCTATTTTTATATATTTTTTGATATTTTTATATTTTCATATTTTTATATATATTTTTATTCATTTTGGACTGGTTTATTCATTTTGTGATTATTTTAAAATTTTATCATTACATCTCCATGATTGATGGTCTATGTCTATACTATTATGAAAGGTTTTATGAATATGGTATAAAAATGCAAAATAACGCAAGGAATCAATATAGGTGTGTGAACAGTCAAGATCACACCTACTCATTTTCATTTTTCATTTGATATTTTGTTATTTTGTGTCTTTGTAATATAGGAGTCAAATGGAAGTATACATATAGAAATATATTGCATTATTCAGGGCTTAACCCTTTCAGTACCGGAGGTTTTTTTCGGTTATGCATTTTCGTTTTGCGCTCCCTGCCTTCAAACAGCCATAACTGTTTTATTTTTCTTTTCACATAGCTGTATGAGGGCTTGTTTTTTGCGGGACAAGTTGTACTTTCCAACGCCACCATTTAATATTGCATATGGTGTAGTGGGAAGCGGGAAAAAAATTCCAAATCGGGTGAAATTGCAAAAAAAACCGCTATTCCGCTACAGTTCTGCGGGTTTCTTATTTACAACGTTCAATGTTCATTACAACTGACCAGTTACTTTCATTCTACTGGTCAGTACGAATCCGGCGATACCTAATATGTATAGTTTTTCCTGCGTTTTGATAGTGATAAAATAATTATAAAGTTGTCCTTTTTTTTTTTTTTTCTTTGTCATATCTTGACCCCTATAACTTTTTGGTATTTATGTGTACAGAGTTGTATGGGGGCTCATTTTTTGCGGGGTGATCTGAAGTTTTTATTGATACAATTCTGGGGTGTGTATGACTTTTTGATCACTTTTTATTTAATTTTTTTAGAAAACAAAAAGCGACAAAAAACAGTGAATCGCCATTTGGACGCTCTATTCCACCACACAATTCGCCATATTGAAATTTTTTTTATTATTTTAAAAGTAAGGGCGTTTTCGGTCACGGTGATACCCATGATGTCTATATTTATTGTTATTTAGGTATTTATTTTTTAATTATACGGAAAGGGGGTGATTTGAACTTTTATATATTTTTTAGATATTTTTTAACATTTTTTAAAAAATTTTTGTGATTATTTTAAACCTCAAATATGAGAAAATAAATTGTGTTTTTTTATTTTTTCTTTATGAGCAATGAGGGTCTTTTATTTTTGACTTAAAGACCGAATTTGCTCATTTCTTATTCTGGCCTGCCATCTAGTGGCCAGAATAAGAATTGCACTTTGAAAGCTGTAAACCTCATCAGCAAGGTTTACAGATTGGCCACACGAGGTGTCTGTACACCACCCGGAAGCATACGCTTCTGGGTTAAGACGCAGCTAGATGCCGTGATCACGGCATCTAAAGGCCTAGGAAGACGCCACCGATGGCGGTAAGTACCCGCAAGTCTCTGCTGTTAGAAACAGCAGAGACTTGCCGGCCATGACGCCCACCACACGTGCGAGCGGGCGCCATGTGTCCGCATCTCCCCAGCGCCGTACATGTATGGCGCTGGGAGTCTAAGGGTTAATTTCCAGCGTATTTATACGTTTATTTTGTTTTTATATGTTAAGTGTTTAATAAATAATTCATATTTGATAAAAGTATGGCTATTTTCCAAATATTGAGTGCCCTTCCTCTCCAATAGTATTTATTCAGCAAATTACGGTTGGGTGAACCTTTTTGGAAGAGAGCACCAATCCGTGGTCTATTGAGTAGAGGTGAGCCTTCATAATTTTTTATATTTTTTATGATGATTTTTCAGCCATCTCTCGTCTCTGCAGTTTGACAAAAAAAATTTAGTTTACTAGTTTTTTTATCATCCTCCCTTCTTCTGGACAAATCATCCTACCACCCCAATACTGTACTGCTGTGCTCCCCAATATTATACTGCAGAAACAGATAAACCCACCTTAAAATACTAGTACAATGCAGATAGTGCCCTTCAACAATTATTGACACACAGTGCCCTAAAATAACTGCTCCCAGCAAATAGTGACCCTGACACTAATAGTGGAAATATAATGTCCCCCCAAAATAACTGTGCTAAGCTGATATTATGCCAGGGTGCCCCCACAATAATAGTTCTCCCCAATGTCCCACCAATAGTAATAATTCTCTGCTGCAGCACACCTGCTAGTAATAATGCTCCTACAGCACCCCCAACATGTCCCTATTGTGCCCCTTAAGTAATAATGCTGTCATACTGCCCATACTAGTAATCGTGTTCCCCATAGTCCCCCAGTAGTAATAAAGCCCACCACAATGCCTCCAGTATTAATAATTCTACTTATAATGTAACAGTAGAAAAATGCCCCTTAACGTGTGCCAGTACAAAGTGTGCTTCCTTATAATGTGTGCCAGTGCACTAAATACCCACTTTTAATGCCCCAGTTGAGATAATGTCCCCATAGTGCCCCCATAATGTGTGGCAGTATAAAATACCCCTATATAATGCCCATAGTGCTTCACTCCCCCCTTCCTCATAGTGCCCCCATAATGTGCCAGTATAAAATACCCAATATAGTGCCCCCA
This sequence comes from Rhinella marina, assembly GCA_900303285.1. Taxonomy (NCBI): domain Eukaryota; kingdom Metazoa; phylum Chordata; class Amphibia; order Anura; family Bufonidae; genus Rhinella; species Rhinella marina. Next base: position 40,447 of record ONZH01021562.1, on the reverse strand, counting down.
GTAAATGCCCCTATAGTGCTACTCTGCCCCCTTCCTCATAGTGCCCCCCATAATGTACCAGTATAAAATGCCCCTATGTAGTGCCCCAGTAGATGCCCCCATAGTGCTCCTCTCCCCACTTCCCCATAGTACCCCCCATAATGTGTCCCAGTATAAAGTGCCCCTATAAAGAGCCCATATAACATGCCCTCATAGGCTGGTGCTATAGCGTGCAAGTACGACCACCGCTGCTGGATTGCAGGGTGGTCGAAACCCCTGGATACGAGCAGTGTATAATGTGATGGAAAAATTAATCAAGACAGCAAAGTAATAACAAAACAGCACAAGTGCCTTGCATTAGCTTTGTTTACATGATAAACTGAGACAGCCCCTTTAAGTCCTTTTCCATGTCAGTGTTACCCAGTGTTTTACCATTTAGTATGTATGGGTAAGTTGTATTATTCTTTCCCTGTGCATAACCTTACATTTGTCAGTATTAAACCTCATCTGCCACTTCCCTGCCCAAGCCTCCAACATAGCCAGATCCATCTGTAGCAATATACTGTCCTCCGTGTTTACACTGTTTGTTATCAGCAAAAATTGATATTGCATTGAGCAACCCCTCTACAAGCTCATTAATATCTTGAGAGCCCAATACTGACCCTTTTGGTACCCCACTAGTGACGGTGAGCCAGTCTGAGTATGAACTGTTAATAACCTCTCTATTTTTGCTGAGCCAGTTACTTACCCACATACAGACATTTTCTCCCAGTCCAAGCATTCTCATTTTATATACTAACTTTTTATGTGGTACAGCGTCAAATGCTTTGGAGAAGTCAGTATATATGACATCCATTGACTCACCCCAGTCCAGTCTAACACTCACCCCCTCACAGAAACGGATTAGATGAGTTTGACAGGACCAATCAGTTTACCTACAACAGATGTTAGACTTACCGGGCTCTAGTTTCCAGGTTATATTTTTGACCCTTTTTTTTTTTTTTTTTTTTTTAATATTGGCAGCACATTTGCTTTGTGCCAATCCTGTGAAGCAGACACTGTCAATATAGAGTCCTTAAATATCAGAAATAAGGGACTGTCTCTTACATTACCTAATCCTCTTGGAATCCAGGGATGTATACCACCTGGACTAAGTGATTTGTCTGACGCTGCTGTACTTCTTCCTCTGTCAGAAAGGCCACAGTTAATAGGGAGTTTATTTTGACACTGTACATTTCATCTGACATCTCAGTAGAGAAAACATCACTTTATCCACATAATTCTCTACAACTCCTCCCTCATTCCTCTTTAAAGGCCAACACTTTCAGTTTTAAACTTTTTTACCATTTATATAAATGAAGAACATTTTAGGGTTAGTTTTACTCTCTTTGGCAATGTGCCTCTCTGTCTCCAGCTTTGCTGCCTTAAGCTTTTTAGTGCTACTTCTCTACCTTCCTGTTTTAGTTATTTAAATGCTTACTTTTTGTCAGTTAGTGCCCCTTTACAAGCCTAATCACATATGGGGTCATTTATCAAACTGGTGTAAAGTAGAACTGGCATTTTTGATAGCTCCTTTGGAGACTAGTTTGATAAATGACCCCAATAGTTTTTTTTCAGTTTTTTTTTTGTCATAAGGTATGCATTTCTCACGAAAAGTTTACGATGCTTTTTAATATATTCCATTTTGTGGATATATTTTTGAGGACATTGTCCCAGTTAGCGAAATTAATAGCCTCTCGAAAGTTCCGTGTTTTTGTGTCTCCCTGAAAAAACACTCTTTGGAAAGACAATTGAAAGTTTATTATACTATGGTCACTGTTTCCCAGGTGTTCGCCAACCTGCACATCTGTTGTTCTGTCAGGTGTATTGGTTAATACCAAGTCCAGTCTGGCCGTCCCTCTAGTCGGGTCCTGGACTAGTTAGGAAAGGTAATTGTCTATAGTTTATTGAGAAGAACCTGTTTTGTTTATTAGATCAACAGGTTTCAGTTTCCCAGTCTATATCTGGGTAGTTGAAGTCCCCCATAATAAGGACCTCATGATTTGCCACCTCATCTATCTCATAGTAGTAGATTTTCTGTGGACTCTGGTATATTAGGTGGCTTATAACAAACTCCTATCAGTATTTTTTTTTTTATTGTTTTTGCCTCCATGTATTTTTACCCACAGTGACTCCACATGTTCATTTCTCTTACTTATATATTCCTGGAGTGTGGGCTTTAGACAGGACTTTACATAAAGGGAAACTCCTCCCTCTTTCCATTTAATCCTTTCTAAACAGACTGTAACCGCCCAGTCATAACTATCATCAAGCCATGTCTCAGTTATTTCCACTGTGTCATATTTCCACTCAGACATTACTAATTCCAGTTCACCAATCTTATTGGTAAGGCTTCTGGCATTAGTATACATATAAGTTACCTAAACCCAGGTCACTACCTGCACTATTGTGACCTTCTATAAGGTAGTAACCCTCCCTTCATTCCCTAGTTTAAACACTCCTCCAACCTTCTAGCCATCTGAGGTGCAGCCCATCCCTAAGGTAGAGCCTGTAGCCAATAGAGAAGTCTGCCCAGTTCTCCAGGAACCAAAACCCCTCATGCCTAAATCAGTTCTTAATCCACTTGTTTTCCTCCCTAATCTTTACTGAAGGTACTCCAGGGTTTCGGGGATGGGAAAACAGCAATAATCACTTTTTACCTTAGTTTTTACCTTATGTGTGAGGGCCATCTTGCACTACACAGTTATTAAGTAATTTATTTTACATGGTGAACAACACAAAATAAGGCCAGGATTGTTGTATTTTACTCATTCACCACATACAAAACTGAATAAAAAATGATCAAAAAGTGTTATGTACCCTAAAATCATACCAATGAAAAGTACAGGTCCTCCAGCAACTAAGCCAGTTTTACTTTACACCAGTTTGATAAATGACCCCCTATGTTACTATGTCTAGCCAAAGATTCTCAATGGGATTAAGGTATGGACTTTGACTGGGTCATTCTAACACATGAATATGATTTGATCTAAACCATTCCATTGTAGCTCTGGCTGTATGTTTAGGGTTGTTGTCCTGCTGGAAGGTAAACCTCCACCCCAATCTCAAGTCTTTTGCACTTTTTACTAGGTTTTCCTCCAGGATTGCCCTGTAGTTAGCACCATCAACTCTGACCAACTTTCCTGTCCCTGCTGAAGAGAAGCATCCCCACATCAGGAAGCTGCCACCACCACAACGTTTCACGGTGTGGATGGTGTGTTCAGGGTGATGAGCAGTGTTATTTTTCCACCACACATAACGTTTTGCATTTTGACCAAAAAGTTCAGCTTTGGGCTTATCTGACCAGAGCACCTTTTTCCACATCTTCGCTGTGGCAAACTGCAAATTAGACTTTTTATGGCTTTCTTTCAAAAATGGCTTTCATTTTTCCACTCTTCCTTAAAGGCCATATTTGTGGAATACACGACTAATAGTTGTCCTGTGGACAGATTCTCCCACATGAGCTGTGGATCTCCGCAGGTCCATGGGCCTCTTGGCTGCTTCCATAATTAGTGCTCTCCTTTGCCTAGGCCAGGCATGCTCAACCTGCCGCCCTACAGCTGTTGGAAAACTGCAACTCCCATAATTCCCGGACAGTCTACAACTATAGTTGAAAAAACTATAGTCTAAAACTACAGAAGGGCATGGTGGGAGTTGAAGTTTTACAACAGCTGGAGGGCCACAGGTTGAGCATCCCTGGCCTAGGCTATGAGGTTTTTAGAGATTGGGATATTGTTTTTTTTGTTTTTTTTTATAACCTAACCCTTTACCAGGATCGTCGAATGGTGTGTTGCCTTCCTGGCGCTCGAGTTCGGCACATCACGGATCAGGTTGACAGATTACTGGGAGGAGCTGGAGAAGATCCAGCAGTCATGGTCCATATCGGAAACAATGACAAAGTTAGAGGTAGGTGGAGCGTCCTTAAAAATGATTTTAGGGATTTAGGGCATACGCTTAGCGCATGGACCTCAAAGGTAGTGTTTTCTGAAATACTGCCTGTACCACAAGCCACACAAGAAAGGCAGCGGGAGATTAGGAAGGTAAACAAGTGGCTCAAAAACTGGGGTAGGAAGAAGGGGTTTGGGTTCTTGGAGAACTGGGCCAACTTCTCTGTCGGCTACAGGCTCTACTGTAGGGATGGACTGCACCTCAATGGGGAAGGGGCAGCTGTTTTGGGGGAGAAGATGGCTAGAAGGCTAGAAGAGTGTTTAAACTAGGGACTGGGGGGAGGGTAACTACATTATAGGAGGGGAAGATAGTGCAGATAGAGACCTGGGGCAAGGTAATGGAACTGGGGGAGGAATGGAAGGAGGGACTAGAACAGTTCAGAAGGAAAGGTGTAGGGTAAACAATATACATAAACCTCTTAATTGTATGTACACTAATGCCAGAAGCCTAACTAATAAAACTGGTGAACTGGAATTAGTGATGTGTGAGGAGGACTATGACAGAGTGGGAGTAACTGAGACATGGCTGGATGATAGCTATGACTGGGCAGTTAACGTACAGGGTTACAGTCTGTTTAGAAAGGATCGCCAAAACCGTAGAGGGGGAGGGGTCTGCCTTTATGTAAAGTTCTGTCTAAAGCCCACACTCCGGGAAGATATAAGTAAGGGACATGAAGATGTGGAGTCACTGTGGGTAGAAATACATGGAGGCAAAAACAATAATAAAATACTAATAGGACTTTATTATAAACCACCCAATATACCAGAGTCCACAGAAAATCTACTTCTAAACTAAATAGACGAGGCCAAATCATAATGAGGTCGTTATTATGGGGGACTTCAACTACCCACATATAGACTGGGAAACTGAAACCTGTATATCTCATAAAGGAAACTGGTTCTTGGCAATAACCAAAGACAATTACCTTTCCAAACTGGTTCAGGACCCGACTAGAAGGATGGCCAATAGACCTGACAGAACAACAGATGTGCAGGTTGGGGGACACCTGGGAAATAGTGACCATAAAATAATAACCTTGCTATTGTCATTCAAAAGAGCGTTTCTTCAGGGAGGAACAAAAAATACCAAACTTCAAAAAAGCAAAATGTAGCCAACTAAGAGAGGCCTAACTAATTGGGACAAAGTCCTCAAAAATAAAAATACAGCCACAAAATAGGATATTTTTAAAAGCATCCTAATATCTAATTGTGAGAGGTGTAGATATAGGAATAAAAGGTTAAGAAACAAGAAAAAAACAAAGTGGATAAATAGAACTGTAAAGAAAGCAATAAATGACAAAAAGAAAGCATTTAAATCACTAAAACAGAAGGGTGACGAGGAAGCATTGAAAAACTATAAGACAAAATAGAGACCGAGAGATTAATCGCCAAAGAGAGTAAAGCTAACCCTAAAATGTTCTTCAATTATATAAATGGTAAAAAGTATAAACCTGAAGGTGTCGGCCCTTTACAGAGTAATGAGGGGGGAGTTGCAGAGAGCGATGAGGAGAAAGCAAAGCTACTAAATATCTTTTTCTCCACTGTATTCACTGAGGAAAATAGATGAAATGCAGAATATAAAAGTAAATTCCCCTTTAACAGTGCCCTGTCTGACCCAGGAAGAAGTACAGCGATGTCTTAAAAAGATTAAAATAGACAAATCACCAGGACCGGATGGCATACAACCCCATATCCTAAGAGAATTAAGTAATGTCATCGCCAGACCCTTATTTCTGATATTTAAGGACTCTATACTGACAAGGGAGTGTTCCACAGGATTGGTGCATAGCAAATGTGGTGCCAATATCCAAAAAGGGTCCGAAAACAGAGCCCGGGAACTATAGGCCGGTAAGTTTAACATCTGTCATGGGTAAACTGTTTGAGGGTTTTCTAAGAGATGCTATCTTGGAGTACCTCAATGAAAATAAGCAAATAACTCCATATCAGCATGGCTTCATGAGGGATCGGTCATGTCAAACCAATTTAATCAGTTTCTATGAGGAGGTAAGTTCTAGACTTGACCGCGGCGAACCAATGGATGTTGTATATCTGGACTTCTCCAAAGCATTTGACACTGTACCACATAAAAGGTTAGTATATAAAATGAGAATGCTTGGACTGGGGGAAAATGTCTGTATGTGGGTAAGTAACTGGCTCAGTGATAGAAAACAGAGGGTGGTTATTAACGGTAGATACTCAGATTGGGTCACTAGTGGGGTACCACAGGGGTCAGTATTGGGCCCTATTCTCTTCAATATATTTATTAATGATCTTGTAGAAGGCTTGAACAGTAAAATATCAATTTTTGCAGATGACACTAAACTGCGTAAAGTAATTAACACAGAAGAGGACAGTACACTGCTACAGATGGATCTGGATAGACTGGAGGCTTGGGCAGAGAAGTGGCAGATGAGGTTTAACACTGACAAATGTAAGGTTATGCATATGGGAAGGAATAATGCAAGTCACCAGTACATACTGAATGTTAAAACATTGGGTAACTCGGACATGGAAAAGGACCTAGGAATTTTAGTGAACAGCAAACTGAGCTGTAGAAACCAGTGTCAGACAGCTGCTGCCAAGGCCAATAAGATAATAGGTTGCATCAAAAGCGGTAAAGATGCCTGTGATGAGAACATAGTCCTGCCGCTTTACAAATCACTAGTCAGACCACACATGGAGTACTGTGTACAGTTCTGGGCTCCTGTGAACAAGGCAGACATAGCAGAGCTGGAGAGGGTTCAGAGGAGGGCAACGACTGAGGGGAGATCTAATAACTATGTACAAATATATCAGGGGTCAGTACAGAGATCTCTCCCATGATTTATTTATTCCCAGGACTGTTATTGTGACAAGGTGACATCCTCTGCGCCTGGAGGAAAGAAGGTTTGTACACAAACATAGAAGAGGATTCTTTACGGTAAGAGCAGTAAGACTGTGGAACTCTCTGCCTGAGGAGGTGGTGATGGTAAGTTCACTAAAGGAGTTCAAGAGGGGCCTGGATGTATTTCTGGAGGGTAATAATATTATAGGTTATAGTTACTAGAGATGGGTCATTGATCCAGGGAGTTATTCTGATTGCCTGATTGGAGTCGGGAAGGAATATTTTCCCCTAAAGTGGGGAAAATTGGCTTCTACCTCACAGGGATTTTTTGCCTTCCTCTGGATCAACTTGTAGGAAAACAGGCCGAACTGGATGGACAGATGTCTTTTTTGGCTTTATAAGCTGTTACTATGTTTTATTCCTGACTTGTCTGGTGTGTTCCTTGGTTTTAATGATGCTGTTTAATCACTAATGTTCACTAACAAACCTCTGAGGCCTTCACAGAACAGCTGTAGTTATACTGAAAATAAATAACATACAGGTGGACTCTGTGACTTCTGAAGGTAATTGGTCACACTGGATTTTATTTAGGTGTATCAGGGGGCTGAATACAAATGCACACAACACTTGTCAGTTTTTTATTTCTTAAAAATTCTGAAAACCATGTATCATTTTCTTTTCACTTCACAAATAATGTATGGTACTTGCTACTTTGCGTTGATCTATCACATAAAATTACAATATACACTTAAGTTTGTGGGTGTAAAATGAAAAAATATGGAAAAGTTCAAGGAGTGTGAATACTTTTTTCAAGACACTGAATGCCATGTATGTTCTCCTGTACTCTTGACTAAAGCACAGCTTCCGATTTTATAGTTGTATGTTGTTTAAAGGGGTCTTCCAGGAGTACAATATTGATAACCTGTCCTTAGGATCATCAACATCTGATCATTGGGGAGTCTGAGTCCCAGCTAACCTGCCAATTAGGCTGTTTTCACATCTCCAGCATATCTGATCCAGCAAGCTGTTCTGCCAGAAATGTTGGCTATCTGTCGGACAAAAAACACTGCATTCTCTACCCAAACGGCCTGCTGGATATTTTCAATGGAGATGTTAAAGTAGCCTTAGCTATTTGAAGAGGCCGCAGCACACCTGTGAGCTCTGCGGCATCCTCACAGCATTACCAAGCACAGTGCCATACATTATATAACGGTTATGCTTGGTATTGCATCCCAGGCTCATTCACTTGAATGGGACTAATCTGCATATAGGCCATGTGGTCAATGAATATCATGTCACTGGCCTAGGAAGAGGCTGTAGTGCTCCCAGATGCACCTGAACCTTTTCAAACTGCTGTTTGGAGGGGGTGCTGGGAGTTTGACCACAACAATGAGATATTGATGACCTATCCTGAAGACAAGTTATCAATATTTTACTCCTTGAAAAACCATTTGTTATCTAACCCCTAAAAGGACACATTTTGCTGCTTTCCAGTACAGAATTGAATCTACCGCATTCTGGAGATTATCTTGGGCGTATTATTGCAGTCACTTTTTAATACTACAGATAAAATCTGTACTAACTAATAAATATAATGGAATGCACCAGTTGTTAAATCCTCTCCTGTCTTGGGTGTTGTTCCACTGCATGCTGACTGGAAAGTGAACCGGAAAACAACATCAATAACTGCTTTCTTTAATCTAGGAATTAAATTTGATGAAATTTAAAAAATAATCTGTTCTAGACAATGACCCATGAGCATGCAAAAAGAATGTAAATACTCTATCAGCAAGATGTAGAACTTGCCATGAGTCTAATAAATCTGTCTTGTGGGACATTAGTCAAAGACAAAAGCAGTAACAATGAAGCACATTAAATTCTCAAGAGGATAATATATCATTAGGTAATGTTCAGTACTTCCAAGAAAATATTAGCACTTGATATGTTAATAAAGTCAGATTCAGGGCTCATGCACACGAACATGTGCTGCCTGTGCCGTGCATTGGGGAATGCAAATTGTGGTCCCCAATGCACGTGCAGCATACATGTGGCGGTGCTGATGGATGCAGACTCATTAAACTTGAATGGGTCCATGATCCGTCCGCACCACAAAAATAGGTGGTGTGGAGGCTCCGTACTGCTTCCGTGTGGTGGTGCTTACGTTCATGTGCAGAGCCCTCAGGGTGTAACAGTTGAAGTATCAGTGTAAAACTTAGGGGTTGTTCACATATCAGTTATTTGATCAGTTATTTCCATCAGTCATTGTGAGCCAAAATCAGGAGTGGACACTAAACAGAGATCAGATATAATGAAAAGATTTGCTCCTGTTTGGTGTTTTTGACCCGCATCTGGTTTTGGCTCACAATAACTGATGGAAATAACTGATCAAATAACTGATATGTGAACAACCCCTTACAGGTACAAATACAATAAATATTGTAATGCATTACATTAGAATCAGAAAAATAAAAAGTGTTAAGTAAAATAAAAATTTGCCTTTCCCCTAATCAACTGAACTCCTAATGCAATATAACATCTATCCTGTCGAATGAACATCGTAAAAAAACAAAAACAATGCCATTTTTTTCGCTTATCTTATCTCCCAAAAAACATAAGATAAAAAGCCAAAAAGTCATATGTACCCTCTGGATGTCTTATGTGAGTCTAGTTTCTGACTCACCTCTGATGTTTAGGGCCCTAGATTTAGCCCCTTTTCCATCAAATATAAGTCTCCATTACACTCTCTCCTCATACTAGTTAATTTGATGTTTTTCAAGGCAAGTACTTAGTGTTATATAATATCATAGTTTGATACATCCATTATGCAAAGTTGATCCAGAATAAGGTAAAAAAAAAAAAAACCTTGGAAGGTAGAAGCCAATTTTTTCAATTTTATGCCTCATTCACACTTCAGTGTTCGGTCAGTGTTTTTCATCAGTGATTTTAAGCCAATACCAGGTATGGTTCTTAAACACAGAACAGAAGCAGATCTTCACACGACCATATGTACATTTCCGCATCTTATCAGCATTTTTGCGGATAAGATGCGGAACCATACAGACCCATTCATTTTTCCATAGGAGAAAAAAAATGCGGAATGCACACCCTGTGCATTCCGCATGCCGTATCTCACGGAAGTTCCACCACAAAAAAAAATTAAACATGTCCTATACTTGGCCGCAAAATCATGTCCGTAGCCCCATTAAAGTCAATGGGTCCGCAAAATTGCGGAACACTACGGAAGACTTTCCATATATTTATCTGTTCCGTTTTTTTATACGGATCACGGAATACATACAGTCGTGTGAATGGGGCCTTATACCTTATGTCTGTGAAGGCACTTTGTGCCTTAGGAACTCTGCCTGTCTTCTGTGTACTTAACTATGGAGACACTCTCCACACTGACTGCAGCTGCCTTAACTGCCTCACTTCACATATATCAGAGTGGAGCATGTATCCACAGTTAAGTAAACAAAAGACAAGGAAGTGTTGCTAATGAACAAAATGGGCCACCTTAGGATATGGCTACACGGTTAGTTTTCTGCCTGCAGTTTTGGAAGCCGAAGCTAGGAGTGGATTCAAAAAAGGAGTTGAAGTCGAATCTGACCTTTATATTTTCTCTCCTTTCATGATCCACTCCTGATTATGTCTCTCAAAACTGCATGCAGTAACCTGTTTGTGGGACTGCCCCGACACATTAAGAAATAAAAAAGAATGACAGTTACGGTTCCTTGAAATAGTATTTATACCCCTTGAACTTTTCTTCATTTTTTTCCTGTTACACTCACAACTTTAAATTTATTTTATTGGGATTTTATTTTATATGATAGACCAGCACACAGTAGCAAGTATGTGTGAAGTTAAAACAATATGATATATGGCTTTGAAAAATTTTAATTAATTAAGATCTGACATTTGAGGGGTGTATTTGTATTCAGCCCTTCTGAGTCAATACTATTGTAGGACCACCTTTCGCTGGAATTACAGCTTAAAGTCTTTTGGGGTATGACTCTACCAGCTTTGTACAACTAGAGGCTGAAATTTTTGCCTACTCTTCTTTGCAAAATAGCTCATGCTCAGTCAGATTGGATGGAGAGCATCTGTGAGCAGCAATTCTCAAGTCTTGCCACAGATTCTCAATGGGATTTAGGTCTGGACTTCGACCGGGCGATTCTAACACATGAATATGCTTTAATCTAAACCATTCCATTGTAGCTCTGTCTGTATGTAGGGTCGTTGTCCTGCTGTAAGATGAACCTCCACCCCAGTCTCAAATATTTTGCAACCTCTACCAGGTTTTCCTCCAGGATTGCCCTGTATTAAGCTCCATCCATCTTACTATCAGCCCAATCCAGCTTTATTGTCTCTGCTGAAAAAAAACATCCATACAGCATGATGCTGCCACCACTATGTTTCACAGTGGGGATGGTGGGTTCAGGGTGATGTGCAGTGTTAGTTTTCCACCAAACATAGCGTTTTCAATTTAGGCCAAAAAGTTTAACTGTGGTCTTATCTGACCAGAGCACCTTCTTCCACGTGTTTGTTTCCACATGTGTCCCCTACATGGCTTGTGGCAAACTGAAAGTGGTACTTTTTATGTCTTGCTTTCAAAAATGTCTTTCTTCTTGCCACTCTTCCATAAAGGCCACATTTGCAGAGAATACAACTAAAAGATATCTTGTGGACAGATTTTCTCACCTTAGCTGTGGATCTCTGTAGTTCCTCCAGAGTGACATTGGGCCACTTAGCTTCTTCTCTAATTAGTGCAGTTTAGATGGATGGCTATATATGGCTAGGTTTGCAGTTGTGCCAAACTCCTTCCACTTTTGGATGAGGTACTGAGCAGTGCTCCATTAGATGTTGAGAGCTTGGGATATTTTTTTTTTTTTTATAACCTAACCCTGTTTTACACTTCTCTACAACTTTATCCCTGGACTGTCTGGTGTGTTCCTTGGTTTTCATGATGCTGTTTGATCACTAATGTTCTCTAACAAACCTCTGAGACCTTCACACATGTGGACTTTACTTAGTAATTAGGTGACTTCTGAAGGCAATTGATCACACTGGATTTTACTTACAGGTACCAGAGTACAGGGGGCTGAATACAAATGCACTTTTCAAATTTTTATTAATTAAAAATTTTGAAAAGCATGTATTCTTTTCTTCTCACTTCACAAATACTTGCCTTTTCTGTTAAAAATGGGGAAAAGTTCAAGGTACAAATACTTTTTTTTTTTAAAGCACTGAGGATAGTTTGTAAGAATGACTTCAGTCCAGGGGCGTACATAGAAATCATGGGGCCGCGTAGCAAAACTCAGAATTGGGCCCCCCAAAAGTACAATTATTACAGCTGATTAGTGAGGGTGCAGGGTGTTGCAGTGATATTGATGAATAAAATCGGAATAAAGGCTAATGCGCATGAACGTATGTATTTTGTGATCCGCAAAGCGAATCTGCAAAATATATGGATGAAGTATGTGTAACATCCGTGTTTTTTGCTTTTTTTGTGGATCCATTGTAACAATGTCTATTCTTGTCCACAAAATCGACCAGAATAGGACATGTTCTATCTTTTTTTTCTGGACTATAGAACGGGCATACGGATGCAAACAGCACACTGTATGCAATCCACATTTTTTGGGCCACATCCAATCCACAAAAAAAGGAATGAACACGAAAACAAAATACATTTGTGTGCATGAGCCCTAATTGAGAAAAGTTTATATAGCGGGTATTTTTGCTGTTATTATGCTATTATGTTTGTAATGTCCACACAGAGCATCGTAAGGGTTAAAATGGTGTAATTAGAACAAGCTCTAGTCCTGACAGTTGAAGCAGCATGTGATACCAACAGCTGATGGCGCAGGCTCAATTTTTGAGCCTGCGCCATCACGATGCTATACATGTACATAACAGTGCAGTATGCTTCAAGTTCTGAGGGGGATCCAGCCCATTTTTAAAATAGGATATTTCTAATAGGGCAATGAGAGGCAGGGAATGGATTTTCCCTCAGAACTTGAAGCATACAGGAGTGGGGTGGGGGTGCGTTGTATTTCTATGGGGGTACTGGATCTATGAGGGAGTTTGTATGTCTATGACAGAGATTCTGGGTGACTTGCACTTAGAATATGCTATTACTACTAGTGCAAGCCACACAGACCCTCCCCATATGCCTCGCTCCACATTGCAGGACAGTGTGTGAGTGTCTCATACATGTCCATGCTCTCCAGTCTCCATGCTCTCCTGCAGGTCACCAGGATATAGAACCTTAGCCACATGCTGCACGGAAGATGGATGGGCTGAGGGCTCTCACATCGCTCTCATTACAAAGGCGCTGGACTGTAACAGTTCACGCCGTCAGAGCAGAGGTCAGGTGTCAGCGGCCAATAAACAGCGGAGGCAAGGAGGGAGGATGGCTGGGGCCCGGTATCTGTCTACTGTTACTGGTGTGCAGCGCCTATTCAGGTCGGAAAGTGGGCGGAGCCATGCAGCCTAGCCGGGGTCCCTAACCTCACAGGCCCCATAGCCAGTGCGTGGTCTGCCTATATTGACGGTACGCCATTGCTTCAGTCCATCCAGTTCACCCTGTTATCCTGCAAGTCAATTTTCCTCATTTTAGGGGAAAAATGACTTCCCGACTCCAGCAGGCAGTCAGAATAACACCCTGTATTAATGACCCTTCTCCAGAAATCTAGTAACTATAACCTGTAATATTATTACACTCGCAAAATATAGTATATCCAGGCCCCTCTTGAACTCCTTTAGTGAATTCGTCATCTCCTCTGACAGTGAGGTCCATAGTCACGCTGTAAAGAATCCTCTTCTATGTTCATGTACAAACCTTCTTTCCCCTAGACAGAGAGGATGTCCCCTCATCACAGTCACAGTCCTGGGGATAAATAGATCATGGGAGAGATCTCTATACTGACCCCTGATATATTTATACATAGTTATTAGATCTTCCCTCAGTGGTCTTTTTTCTAAACTAAATAACCATAATTTTGATAATCTTTCAGGGTACTGTAGTTCACCCATTCCAGTTATTACTTAAGTTGCCCTCCTTTGAACCCTCTCCAGCTCGGCTATTTCTGCCTTGTTCACAGGAGCCCAGAACTGTACACAGTACTCCATGTGTGGTCTGACTAGTGATTTGTAAAGTGGCAGGACTATGTTCTCATCACAGGCATCTATGCCCCTTTTGATGCACCCCATAATCTTAATTGGACTTGGCAGCAGCTGCCTGACACTGGTTTATAGTAACATAGTTTATAAGGTTGTTTATAAGACATCTGTCCATCTAGTTCAGCCTGTTTTCCTGCAGGTTGATCCAGAGGAAGGCAAAAAAACTCCTGTGAGGTAGAAGCCAATTTCTCCCACTTTAGGGGGAAAAAATTATTTCCCAACTCCAATCAGACAATCAGAATAACTCCCTGGACCAACAACCCCTCTCTAATAGCTATAGCCTGTAATATTACTACATTCCAGAAATACATACAGGCCCCTCTTGAACTCTTTTAGTGAACTTACCATCACCACCTTCTCAGGCAGAGAGTTCCATAGTCTCACTGCTCTTACCGTAAAGAATCTTCTTGTATGTTTGTGTACAAACCTTCTTTCCTCCAGATGCAGAGGATATCCCCTCGTCATAGTCACAGTACTGCTAAGTTTGCTGTCCACTAAAATTCCTAAGTCCTTTTCCATTTCAGTGTTACCCAGTATTTTACCATTTGTATGTATGGTTGACTGGCATAACATTACATTTGTCAGTGTTAAACCTCATCTTCTATGTTTCTGCCCAAGTCTCCAATCTATCCAGATACACTGTTTAATGTCATCTGCCAAAAGATGAATATGGCCCATTATTAACCATTATGGTATCCCACTGGTGACGGTGGTACAGTATCAAGTGCTTTGGAGAAGTCACGATTAGAGATGAGCGAACGTGCTCGTAACGAGCACTGTAGCGCTCGGCTCCCCTACGCTCGCATGGGCACAGGCATCCGGATCCTTCGGGTGAGGAGGACGGATCCGGATCCCTGTGCCCATGCGAGCGCAGGGGAGCCGAGCGCTACAGTGCTCGTTACGAGCACATTCGCTCATCTCTAGTCACGATATATGACATCTATTGACTCACCCAGGTCAAGTCTAGAACTTACCTCCTCATAGAAACTGATTAAATTAGTTTGACAGGACCTATCCCTCATAAAGCCATGCTGATACAATGTTATACGCTTATTTTCTTTGAGGTGCTCCAAGATAGCATCTCTTAGAAAATGTTCAAACTGTTGACCCACAACAGATGTTAAACTTACCAGCCAACAGTTTCCAGGCTCTGTTTTTGACCCCGTTTTCAATATTGGTACAGTTACAACCCCTGTAAAACAGCTTTTAAATATATCTTTTTACCAAAAGTCACCATCATTCTGCTTCAGAGCCCCATACGCATGTAAGCTTAGCTGAAATGTTGTTTTAGACACACGTGTGCCATCCTCATGTTTCTTTTTGGCAGTGAGCTTCTCCATTGTAGCTCATTGGTCCACCCTAGTGCACCTTTGTAGCTGAATTCATGTTTCACATTAATTGCATGTGGTGCTCCACAGTTTCAACGTCGCTTATTTGCAATGGTGCTTTTGTCCACTAACAAAACACTTTCACAACAGCAGCACACAAACAGGTCACCAACTGCACAGTTTCTGAAATACTGCCACCCTTGGCCCAAAAGTCAATAATCATCCCTTTTTGCAACTCTATTAAATTGACTCTTATATCCCTGTCTGATGTCATGGGTAAATGTGTAGACAGCCTATTGCAAACCTTCTGTAGCCACCAAGCTAGCTCACCACACATGACTTCCTTCATGTTCTACTCGTTGCCAACGTCAAAAGTAAGAAGTGGTTATAATAATGGGCATTGACTGTGTAGAAGTCTACCGTTATTAAAACCACAATTGTCGACTTCCGGTTCCGGCGCTGCCATGTGAAGTCGCATGGCAAGGAGCTCCCTGCTGCCTGTCTTTACAAACGCCATTACGAAGCGTCGGACCACCACCCCTCCAGAATAAAACCTGGAATACCAGCTAACTGGACTGGGAGCCTCACATGGACCGGTACTTGTTGCGGAGCGGACAAAAATCCACTGGGTCCCAGTGCTCTGGCTCTACTCCCACCACACAGGCTTCCAAGATGGCGACAGGCCAGCCGCTGGCGCTTCAAGACAGCTGCTCTCAGGAGCTCTTACCTGAAGAAGCGGAATCTGGCCCTATTGATTACAAGAGACAAGCTATAGAAGTCGCACTCCGCATCACCCCCGATATCCAGAAGACGCTGGAGACTACTATACAGTCCTCCTTATCTGCGCTCCAGGCGGAAGTGGGGCATACTAGCCACAAAGTGGAGGCCTTGGTACAGGAGGTGCACTCTCTTCATTCTACCTCGACAGAGATGGAGGCTACTATACAGAACGAACAACGGGCCTTGGACCAGCTATGAACCAAGATGGAGGATTTGGAAAATAGGTCCCGGCGCAACAACCTAAGGTTGGTGGGATTGCCTGAGTCCATTAGACCCGCTGAGCTGTTGGACTTATGTGAGCGGGAGCTACCCGAGGCCTTAGGCCTAAACTTTTACTGCCGTGTAGAACGAGCCCACAGGGTAGGCCCTGATCTTTCTCAACAGCGCCGAATGAATACTGCCTCCTCTCCCCCTCTACAACGGGGGAGACCCCGCCAAGTTATTATGCGCCTACTGGACTTTAATGATAAAGTGGCCATGTTGCGCAACTTCAGACGGCGCCAACGCCCTATCTCCATCAGGGGGCATACTATTATGTTATATGAGGACTACTCCGCAGATGTAGCAAGAAGACGCAAGGTCTTTAGCCCTATATGTACCCAGCTGTTTCACAGAAACATCCGCTTTCAACTCATGTACCCAGCTTTATTGAAGGTATACTCGCCTCAGGGTGGCGTATCTACTTTTAAATCTCCCGCAGCCGCGGAGGAAGCTTTGGCTGCCATTTTGTCTCCGGCCTCACTAGAGGACAAGTCCTCGCCAAGAAGGTCCCCATCACATTAAAGGCGGAAAATGACAGGCCGCCAAAGACAGGGACGCTCGACCAGAAGATCGATTGGCCGGTCCAGGAGCACCAGACGTGGGTCCTCTGAGTCATCGGACAGGTTTTCCAAACGCTGAATCTTCTGCTTAGGAACACCTCTGAAAACGAGCCTGAGATATTATCCAGATCTTGCCTTTTAGTCTCTCAATTATCTGTTGATTAGCCTCTAGGGCTCTTTAGCTGCCCGCTACATATGTTTTCAAATGTTGTTGTCAGTTATATTTGATTTGTGGGGTGGTAATGATGGTTAATGTGAGCAGATGTAGGGAGCACCCCATGGCAGAAAAAAGAGAAGTCCATAGCTTAATAGGAAGTGCTATAACCATCTAGGCTTCCAAGCACGTTCAAACTAGTTCTTACCTATTTGATCCTTTGTAACTACAGTCACCTTTTTACATCCCCCCCTTTTTTTTTTTCTTTTTCTCTCCGCCACCCCACACATCACCTCAGCTGGCTTTTCTATCCTGGGACGCCACAACCAACCCAGATACTAAATGCATATAACTTCATGGAACGTTAAGGGGCTACGATCCCCCCATAAGCGTTCCAAATTGCTCAGACACTTGAAACGGTTGAGACCAGATGTAGTCCTTCTGCAAGAAACCCATCTGACGGATGCAGATTTTTTTAGGCTACGCAAATTTTGGGTTGGACAAGTTTTTGGCTCCCTGGCTCAGGATCGCAAAGCTGGAGTGATTACGTTGCTACATAGGAACTTTCCAGGAAAGGTTTTGTCCGAAGAAAGGGATGAGGAAGGCAGATGGCTTCGGATACTACTTGAAGTAGAGGAAGTTCAGTACAGCATTCATAATGTTTATGCACCCAATGGGGAGAATAAGAGTTTCTTAGAACTCTAGCTAAGTTAGAACAAAGGGTACTGAGTGATGTGATTCCTAACAAGGTAATAGGGGGGGACTTCAACACAGTGGTGTCAGTATTGGAAGACCGCCAGAGGCACAATGGGAATGTGAGCCTACCACGATATAGAGACATGGCTTTGTCTCCTTTTATCTCGTCTACACACAAGATATATGGCGCATGCTCCATCCTGATGATCGAGAATATACACACTTCTCACATGTTCATCAGTCGTGGTCCCGTATCTACTACCTATTTACTAGTGCATCGTTGACTGGTAGGGTCTCTGGGGCGGATATTCATGATTTGGTCATATCTGATCACTCACCTGTCTCTGTTTGCTTGCAGAATGTACACCCCAGAGGAACAGATTTCTTATGGTGTTTTCCCTCCTTCCTAGCAAAGGACGACAACTTCACTGACATCCTTCGGGGTTGGTGGCTGAAATTCCAGGATGACAACCCCCGCCATGCATCAGATGTTTCAACTCATTGGGAGGCAGCGAAAGCAGTTCTTAGAGGTAGAATTATTGGCTATACTAGCAACTTACGCAAGAAGATTTTTCAACAATACTCAGCAGTTAGCACAACACTTAGGGAAGCTTACACTGCATTCCTACAGTCACCCTCTGCTACTGCCAAGGAGAATTGGCTCAAAGCCAAGAGCGACTATGATTTTTGGTTAGATAGGAGGGAGGCATTGTATAGAGCCGCTTTTCAGACTTTACCTTTTCCGCTTTGGCAACAAATCAGGACGCATGTTAGCCAATTTAGCTAGAGGCAGATTTAACCCCACGTTATCGCTTCTTTGAAAGATGGCCAGGGGGTCATACAAACAAACCCTAAAACCATCAATGGAGTATTGGGAGACTATTATGCACAATTGTACAGGGAACCTGTAGATGCTCGACGAGTTGACCCTGAGTTTTTGGCACCTGTTAAGATGCCGCAGCTGATATCGGATCAATTGAGTAGCCTGAATGCTGATATCACAGAAGGGGAAATCATATACACCATAAAGTCCCTACACAATAGCAAGGCACCAGGTCCCGACGAGTTTACAGGGGAATTTTATAAGATGTTACAAACGCAGATCTCTTCCACCTTAGTTACTTACTTCAACCACCTTTTGCAGACGGGTCTCTTCCCTAATCATACAAATGTAGCATACATAAAGCTAATACTGAAACCTGACAAGGATCCATATGTCCCGAGCTCGTATCGCCCCATATCATTGATCAACCAGGACTTGAAGATCCTAACCAAAATTCTGGCAGACAGGCTTGGCACCCTGATGCCTTCCCTAGTGGATCCCTCGCAAGTGGGCTTTGTTAAGGGCAGGTCAGCTGTAGCCAATATTCGAAAGGTATTGGCCACTCTGGATTAGGTCAGTCAACGATCTCGATCGGGAGACACTCCCATTCTGCTGGCCTTAGACGCCGAGAAGGCCATTGACACAGTCCGCTGGACGTGGCTAGAGGCAGTTCTAGATAAATATCATTTCTCTGGCCACTTTCGCACTTTTCTACAGGGCCTTTATTCTAGTCCACAGGCGAGGGTACACACTGGAGGCTTTTTATCTCCCACTTTTCCTCTTCATAGGGGAACACGTCAAGGATGTCCCCTGTCCCCTTTGCTGTTTGACTTGGCTCTAGAGCCTTTGGCCCGTATGCTGGAGGACTCTGATTTATATTCAGGCATTTTAGTGGGCAATAAAGAGGTCAAATCTGCCTTCTATGCTGACGATCTACTAATTTTTATGTCTAACCCTCAATTACATCTAGCTCCCCTGATGAATCTGTTGCGACAATTTGGTTCTTTTTTGGGTTACTCCATCAACTGCACTAAAAGTGAAATATTGGAATTGCATTCAAAAAACCCTTCCCAGTTATGGCTGGACAATGGCTTTGCCTCAACTTCAGTCAGGCAATATATCACCGATTTAGGTTTAAAAATAGGCAAACTCCCCAGCTCTCTCTATACATTGAACTATCCACCTCTCATCGGGAAGATAATAGCGGAGCTTCAAAGATGGCATTCGCTCCCCTTAACTTTCCTGGGTTGGTGTCATTTGATCAAGATGATGAGCTTTTCAAAGCTACTCTACCCTCTCCAAACTCTCCCTCTCCTCTTGAAACATACTGATGTAAACATCCTTAATAGGGACTTCACTAGGTTTTTGTGGTCAGGTAGACGCCCCCGGATCTCTCTACAGAAACTGATGTTGTGGAAGCCCGAAGGGGGTCTGAAATTCCCAAATTTAAGGGGCTACAATCTGACTTGCTTGATGAGACATGTAGGTGACTGGATTCATGATACTGAACATTTTTCAAACACTGCCCTAGAAAAACATTTGGTGGCCCCTTGGGATCTGGTGTCTTGCTTACATTCCAAATTGACCACTCTCCCCTCTGAGGTCAAACGCTCAATTCTGATACGGGACACGGTAGTTGCCTGGAAGAAGATTCGAAAGGCCTTCGGCCTTCCTCACTCGGTATCCAAAAGAATGCCACTCTGTGGTCACCCGGAATTTCCTCAGGGTAACCACTCTCTGATGGCTGAAGTTTGGAAATTGAAAGGTATAGAGAGGGCGGAACATCTGATGCATGTGGGAGAGAAGAGATGGCTGACATCTAGTGAGCTGAAAGAGCGTTTTCAATTACCGGATTCACATTTTCTATATATTCTTCAGGGACTGGCATTCTGCAGGCACAGAGTTCGAGATCTCTCTAAGGAGGCTCTCACGAATAACTTTGATGACATAGTGGGCACTGCTCCACGACTGGTCTCTCTTTCAGGTCTCTATAGGGCTATGTCTGGCAACTTTACAATGGTGGATCCATCTACACTATTCCGTAAGTGGGAAGACATCACCCTAGATGCAGACATTAGGGAAAAGATTATGGAAGGGTGGGGGAAAATCCGCTCCTGTGTGATTAATAAGAGATGGCGAGAGTCCTATTTCAAGATGATGCATAACGCAATATACGGTTTCAATTTCCCAGCCTCTCCTGCTTTTCCGAATCGCATCCCTCATTGACCAAAATGCAAGGAACCGGCCACAGACTTCTGGCATGGCATGTGGACCTGCCCGGATGTGATACAGTTTTGGTCTGATTTGGTTTCATATATAAAAACACATTGGTCTGTTCAGCTTCCATAAGAACCTCAACCACTGGTGTTCCACTACATTCGCCTGTCGCCCTCTCAATCAAACCGATCTCAGAATGTCCCTCTCTTCCTCCACTCGATCTTGCTGGTAGCCAAGAGGGTTTTATTGCATCATTGGCTGTCAGAATCAATGCCAACAATACCCACAGTGATTTCCCAATTAAAGGCACTACTGAGATTTGACCGAATTGAAGCGGAGAGACACGAGGAGGGTTCGGCAGCTAAGTTTTTTCGGAAGTGGAAAACCTTTCTTCTTTCCCATTTCAGCCCATCCGAGGTCTCGGAAATAGTTCAACCATTTCAGTATACCTCCTGGTACCTCACCGCCTCTTTGAAGGGCACTCTAGGCGCTCTTTGAGTATAACCTCCCTTCGCTCCATCTAGATGCTTTTTGAGTATAGCATCACTTCATCCCATCTAGTCCTTCCCAATTTGCCTTTTATCTCCCCCCCTTTTTTTATTATTTATTTTTTATTATTATTGTTTTTATCATTTATTGTGCTACATTGGCCTTTATGTTGGGCCTGACTTGTGGAATACCTATGTACCATTTTTTCTCTGTGTAATTCTGATGTTACCTTGCCCACCTCCCTTCTTCTTTTCTGTTCCCTGTTTAAATGAAAAATCTCAATAAAAAGATTTGAAAAAAAAACAAACCACAATTGTCCATCCAAGTGCCTATCCACGATGGGGATTATTAACTATTTAAATACCGTATTAAATTAGGAAATACTGTTCTTAGACAATAATAATTCCCATTTTGTGTAGACACTAGGATGGGAACTTAGAGTTCTAGTACTAAATGATGAATAAAGGTCATGTTGTATTATACAGTATATCATACAAGGTGGTAGAACTAGGTTCTTTTTGCCCTAGGGAAAATTGTGGATATAATATAGGACAGTAGCTTATCTTTCCATGTTGAAAACAATTGCTTAAAATCTTTTAGTAGATTAAGGTTTGGCTTATGGTGTAATCCAAGTGAAAAAAGGGTCTCATTCTGACAGTATGCCAGCTCTGAATCTCTGACATGGCAGATTTACTTCAGACTTCAAAAAGCTTTTAAAGCAAAGCAATCATCTGATGGGCTTTACGAATGAAAACTAGTCAATTACGGAAAGTGGTATTTTCTCTCCACTCCTCTCATAGCCAACCTGTACCTTCTGACACTTCTGAAACAGTCTCACAAGGAGAGATCATGGATGTGGTCCTGAAAGACAGCTCTTTCCAACAGGCCAACACTTCCAATGGTGTAAGATCATCTGGTGAAGGAGAAACTGTGATTGGCATTTACCTCCTGCTCCTTGGTAAGAAAGAGTAACAATATAGCATAAGGGAAGTCACATATTTTACACTTGTATATATATATTGTTGAAAGTTGAAACAGGTGAGGTTAAAGTTACTTAAACTGACTTAAACTGGACATTTGATGACTAGACATGATGTTGACTTGATGTTGTCTGGAACTAATTCTGCTATCTATAGGCTGGTTCTCATGGTTGGGGAATGGAGCTGTATTCTGCATTATGTGTAGACGCTGGAGAACTTTGGACTCCCAGGATCTCCTGACATTTAACCTTGCAGTATCTGATGCTGGAATCTCCATTTTTGGCTACTCTCGAGGAGTTGTGGAGCTGTTTCATGGACTAGGAAAAGATGGTTTCTGGACTTGCAATGTAAGGTGTATGTATATGTTTTGTGCTTGACATTACCAAGTTTGACCTGCTGCTCTCATTTCTACATCAGGAGCTATGACACTTATATATACAATATATATGCCCATACAAGCTCATCACAGTGCACAAGAAAGTGCCACCATGCTGTAGTGAGAACATGTTTCAAAATCAAGGCTTGGCTAATGTAAATCAAAGCTAGGACTGCTGGATAACAGTGAAGTTACTATTGTTGGAGATGTGCACATCAGTATATTTCAGAAGCAGTATATGTTTTAAAGGTGTGAGCATTTTCAGCTACAAGCCTAAAGCCTGAGGCTGCATTATTGATAGACTATGATGATAACATGTCATATCTTGAAATACTCAATTCAATAAGGATATAATGTGAATGGTGACTTGAAACCACTCAAGGTGTACGTTCCAACACTCTACATGACAAACATCGATATCACAGTAGTGCAGCCTGAGGCTTGGAGGGATTATATTTTTCATATATTCATATTAGTAATGTTTGCTAAAGGTCTTGTTGTAAATTTTATTTGGCCACATGTCACCAACCAATGTAATTTCTTCTATTCCGTATAATATTCTAGTTCACTTTACTCAGTTTCTGTACTTCCAAAATAATGTTGCTAGTGGTACTAGATTATTAAAAGAGGTTGTGCATATTTGAATGGAATTTTTGCAACACCCCACGCCTGGGCAGACCTGCAAAAGGAAGCATACTTGCCTGTTTCCCAGTGCTGGCTCCCGTTCCTTCTTTTCCCGGCCTCCAGTGCCCCACTCAGGTCCCCAGATGTACTGTAAGCTGGTTTGACACTTCAGCAGTCTGTCACTGGCTGCAGTGGTGACCTGCTCTCCTTGCGTCACATGACCATTTGTCGTGACACAAGGGTAGCATGTCACCACAGTGGCCAGTGATTGGCTGCAGTCAAAAAGAAAAATTTTGATGGAGTACCAGAGACTGGAGAGCGCAGGAGCCAGCATCTTGAAGCAGGTAAGTATGCTTCCCTTCGCAGGTCTGCCCATGATGGGGGGGGGGGGTTGTGAACCCCCCCAAACATGCAAAACCCCTTTAACAACCAAGTAAAATGAGGCTAAATAGGCCCCACTTCCCTTTTATATAAGCCATATGTATGTGCAAACACATATACGTGACATAGGTGCCTTGTTTGGTCTTTCAAAGGAAGGCTTCCTACAGGCCTGCCATCCAGTATTCAAGATTTCCAGGCCTAATTATATCTTCTACCAAGCGATAGTGTGTTTTTTGTCTGGGTTAAAAGAATCCAGTATTACCTGATGATAAACCAAGTAAATGACCTTGTTTGAATCTTTTGCAATCTTCCCTGATTATCATTCCACCGTTATTAGGTTGATGGCTTTCTGATACTCCTGTTTGGCCTGATTAGCATTAACACTCTTACAGCAATCAGCCTCCTTCGCTATGCCAAGGGATGCCATCCCCATCAAGGTACAGTATTAACACTTAAAACACGAGTTTTAAATCATCACAAAAAAGGCACAATCTGACTCCGGTAAGAGACAGTGTAGATAACTGGAGTAACAGCTATAGAAAAAGTGTTTAAAGATGTGCCACATTAATCATACGACATGCAGTGTTTGATAAATTTGGTGCAAATTACTGCAAAGCAGTACTGACTTCAAACTTTCCTTCATGATAATTTCCTGCCATGTTGTTTGTCAATCAAACCCTTCTGAGCTGTACGTGAGGGCATATGAGAGTTATCGGGATGTATATGTAATCTGAAATGCAGAATCTTAACAAGAAGTTGAGTCCTCATGTGAAAGTCCTAGTGTTAATGTATGATTTTTCTATTTCATAGCTCACAAAGTGGATAAAGACTTCATTTCAGTGGCCATTCTTGTCATCTGGATCTCTGCTATTATCTGGGCTGGATCTCCACTTTTGGGTTGGGGCAGCTTCATAGGTATATAACTAAAAACAGTCATGATGATCAGACAGACCATGAGATCTTTAATAGATAGCGATGTTGTTGGCTTTTATCTTTGACTGCCTAAAATAGTCTAAGGTCCAAAATAGTGTGGTGAAAAATCATTATATTGTCAGAGGTGGGACCCGTACCGTATCTCTAGAATGGAGCTCCCAACGTGAACAAGAGCATGCTGAGCATGTGTGGCCACCCTCTGTTCAATTTTGAGATGGCTTGGCTATTTCTGACAGTTCCAAAGAAGTGTATGGAGTAGTGGCTGCTCTTGCGCAGTGCACTTTCCAGTAATTTCTGTAGGACTTCCAAAAATAGCCGTGCGCAGGGCCTGGTTATATTTGGCACTACCATACAAAAGAATGAAGGGTGGACAAGCATGCATGGTACACTCTCCTTCACTTTGGGCACTCCGTTCTAGAGATAGATTCCTGAGGTGGGACCCACACTTATTTGAGATTGGTGGCATATCCTAGTGATATTCCACCAATGTTTGAGGTGAGATAACCCCTTTACTGTCACCAGGTGAAGCAAGAATAATCATTCACTGGGAACGTTCGTTCGTGGAAATTGTTTTATGTAATCTCTGACTGCGCCACATTCTGCTGTTTTCAAACACAGCAGACATCTTTCCAGATTATCATGGTCTGGCATTGATCCAAAGTCTTGCAACTCTATAATCATGAAGAATAAGTGTTTCTGCTTATCGTTGACCAGGACATAACCAGAAAGATGTATAAGTCTATCATGAATCATTCTTAGTTCAATTTCTTCTACAAATTCTTCCACAGAAAGCAAGTATGGTACATGTGAAATAGACTGGTCTCTTGCCACAAGTTCCACACCATACAAATTTTACATCATCGGTGTCTTCCTTTCGGGCTTCTTCATTCCAGTGTTGATAATGATCTCCTGCTATGTGTCAATTATCCAAGCTGTTCAAGAAAGCCACAGAAGTTCACGTGGTGGGGATATCAGTCAGCGGCAACTAATGATGGAAAGAGAAATCACACGGGTAATGTTGAACAATTGTTGAAATTCATATTATTTGCTATCACTGGTGTAGTTTGAAAAATATAATAGAAATGAAAATGTTTCTCTAAAATTTTGCTTAGAATAGTTTTAAACAGTGTTGTGAATGCTGAAAGGGATGCTTCTCTTGGTAGGAGAACTGACTTTCCAATGCTCTCTCAGCCAATAAGCCAATGAACATTGCTGAGAACACTTCAGTTGGCTGAGGCTGGAAGTCTAACTGCATCTCTATGCATTCCTCCCAAATGCTGTTTTCATTTAAGAAAGGATCAATATTTGGCTCTCACCCACAAGTTGAACATTTTATAGACTTCTTAAAGGTATTAAAATACTTATGTTTTCTAATAGAAGTTATTTAATTTTTCTTGTGCCACCACTACAGTTTGCACTACATGCATAATTTTACAATTGCAATGTTGGAAGTAAAGATGAGTGAATATATTTTAGGTTTGTTTGAGACAAATCCAATAAAAAGGCGTGTAGCACCATTTTACTGCACATGTTGGTGGGAAAAAGCACTAGGTGCTCACATGACCCCGAGCGGAAGTAGGGGGAAGAGGTGTTTTCCTGAAAGGCTCCCAGGCTTATAGACAGCGCTGCAGCAGGAGTGCATTTGACTTACTGCCTTGTATGTTCCATGCCATGTTGCTTCTGCTGCCACCACTATTGTGGCCACGTGCCTCTTATTATATACCCTTTCCACTTCTGCATTGCACTATTTCTCCCAATTTACAACAAGCCACTTTTTCATTAGATAATAACACTTGTGCATGTCATATGGGCAGGCATTTTGACCACGTCAAGGCATAATTTTTGGACGCTTGCCCTCCCAACAAGCCACTTTTTTCCTATAACACTGTGTGTGTTTAAACATCACCTGCCTCTGAAGAAAAAAAATTCATAAAAAATAAATGAAAAGATATTTTTACTAGAATAAATATGACCACACTAAACATATGCAGCAAGCCTGAGAGAAGCCAGTGCAGAAGATGGGAGGCCATTGCTCCCTGGGGATTGGTGCAGTGGAAATGTAGTATTGAAGAAATAGCCGTAGTCTCTATAGCCGTAGTTGTTGCTGTTCACTCTTTACTTGAGACTTTATTTCTTTGATCTTTCAAGAACTGGAGCTCTGTAGTGTTTTTCCTTTCTCCTCGCGTCTTTTCAAGTATTCTCCCTCTTGGCAGGAAGCAGAACCAGCCCACTCCTACTAAGGGCCCATTCACACGGGCGTATGAATGGGTCTGCACCCATTCCGCAAAATTCAGGAATGGTTGCAGACCCATTCATTTCAATGATGATTCATTTAAAAGATGCAGACAGCACACGTTCTGTTTTGTGGCCAAGCAAAAAATATACAGCATGTCCTATTCTTGTCTGCATTTGTGGACAAGAATAGGCAGTTTCAATGAGAGTGGCGGCCAAGTGTGGTCTGCAAATTGCGTAACGCACATGGGCCGGTATCCGTGTTTTGCGGATCCACAATTTTGGGATCACAAAACACATACAGCCATCTGAATGAGCCCTAAGAATGGTGGGAAAAGGGTGGTTAGCCCTGTTCCTTGCCAACCATTGCCATCCACTCCTTACTGGAAGTAATGACCAAACATAAAATAATACAATAATACATAACAATACAAACTATATACAATAAGATTGCAGATACCCCAGGTGTGGGGTACTGCAAATATAGTGTAACTAATACCTCCACATACTGTATAAATACCATAAGCATATTCAGTGTATATAAAAATATGACACTGTATCCATACAATAAATACCACCATACACTGAGCATACAAATACTTCCATATACTATACTTATAGAAATTACAAACATATTCAGTACATACAGTATGAATTAAGCCCCATGTGCTGAACACAGAAATTTCAAATTATACTGTATCTAGTGATGACATGGAGAGGAGGTGAGTTTGAAAACAATCCTGTAGTGGCGCTGTCATTGAGGGGAGGGAGAAGATAAATCCCAGGTAACTTTTTCAATCAAACTTTTTTTTTAAGACGCATGTTTTTAGGACGAATTGCCCACTTTATTAGGTTGTAACAGATGTGTACTAAAGAGCCAAAGAAATAGAGGGAAATAGCTGAGAGGACAATTTATTGTCTTTTGCTACCAAACTAACCTATATTACGTATTCATTCTGTTCCATAGGTGTCATTTGTTATCTGCACAGCATTTGTGCTAGCATGGTCTCC
Organism: Rhinella marina; assembly: GCA_900303285.1. Classification (NCBI taxonomy): domain Eukaryota; kingdom Metazoa; phylum Chordata; class Amphibia; order Anura; family Bufonidae; genus Rhinella; species Rhinella marina. Next base: position 12,631 of record ONZH01021562.1, on the reverse strand, counting down.
ATACGCTGTTATATCGATGTGGTCAGCTTGTGGTTATCAAGTGCCAGCACTTACTACAGTGGTAGCCACACTCTTTGCCAAATCAGCAAGTTTCTATAATCCAATGATATACTTGGGCCTTAGCCCTAAGTTTCGACATGAGCTTCGTGCCTTGCTTTGCTGCACACAACAAAAGAAAGATCAGCCTTTAGATTGTGAACAACCAGTGAAGCCCTATGAAGAATCTATGAGACAGCCAGAGGACTCCAGCCAAACCAATAGAAGGACAGAAAACATCTTGACTAAAAGCTCTTTATCGCAACAGAAGAATATTGCAAATGAAGGGTCAGAAAATGGAAGAATATGAAAAGATCTGACAATTTAGATATGGCTTCAATCCTTCCATCTTCTAAAATGACTTCATATGGCTACGTAGGTTATACCATCGCTTGATTGATGAGGCTCCAACCACCATGGCGCCCACGATCCTGAGAAAAGAAATGGATGCTAAGCTGATTTAGTGTTTCGTCCTTCTAGGTTTTCCCTGCACTGCCGTTCCCCAGCAACCCACAGCCAGCCCCATACAGTTTCCTGAACAGCCGAATTGCTAAATAGGTCTCCCAGAGGTTAGACCTTCACTAATCATAAAGTGATGGCATGTCTTAGCAATATGCCATCACTTTACAAGAAATATCAATTTCTTATCCTGCTGTCTTGGCTATATAAACTGTTTTTGACTTCTCAGGTTGTATTGGAGCCAATATTTTACCACATTTTAATACATGCCGTCAAAGATCCATGCTAAATAGTTATTTAAGGAGTGGTGTAGAAAAAAAAACATAGCATACTAAAAAGTTTTTTGCCCTGCATAAATTGTAAGGCTATTAAAGACGGATAAACAGAATCAGTTCCATTCCAAACATGATCAGAGTCTGAACTACTACATAGGAAAATTAATAAATGAATAGATTAAAATTGCAGAAATGTGGTCTATCTAATGGAATGCAGTTGTGGGGAACAGATTGTGAGATGGACAGGTAAAATAAATTAAAGACTCTACAGTCATATGAGTCCCAGGGGATCTGAAAGCAGCAGGTATCTGTCATATAGAGAAAAACTGGAGAGGATGGGACATAATAAGAGCTGTGCCACAAAAAGAAACAGAATATATATTATTTTTTATTAAATATGATGTCATTAAATTGGATATAAACTGGGTATTGTAAAATAAGTTTTTTTAATGCTAAATATTCAATGTGAACCTGTACAGTACTCCATGTGTGGTCTGACTAGTGATTTGTAAAGTGGCAGGACTATGTTATCATCACTGGCATCTATGCCCCTTTTGATGCAACCTATTATCTTATTGGTCTTGGCAGCAGCTGTCTGACACTGGTTTCTGCAGCTTAGTTTGCTGTCCACTAAGATTCCTAGGTTCTTTTCCACGTCAGTGTTACCCAGTGTTTTACCATTTAGTACTGTATGTACAGGACTACCTTGCATTATTAGGTTATCCAAGATAGCATATCTTAGTTTACCCCCAACAGATGTTAAATTTACAGGCCTATAGTTTCCAGGCCCTGATTTTGAACCCTTTTTGAATATTAGCACCACATTTTCTAAGCGCCAATCCTGTGGAACACTCCCTGTCAATATAGAGTCCTTTAATTTCAGAAATAAGGGTTTGGCTATGACATTACCTAATTATCTTGGGGTGTATGCCATCTGGTCCCAGCGATTTGTCTATTTTAATCTTTTTAAGACACTGCTGTACTTTTTCCTGGGTCAGACAGGCCACTTTTAATGGGGAATCGCTGACTACAACTCCCCCCTCATCACTTTGTAAAGGGACAACACCAGATTTATCATTTTTACCATTTATGTAATTGACAAACATTTTAGGGTTAGGTTTACTCTCTTTCTGTCTCCAGTTTGGCTGCTTTTATTTGTTTTTTGTTTTATTTAATTTATTGCTTTCTTTCAAATTCTATTTATCCACATTTTTTTCTTGTTCCTTACCTTTTATTCCCATAAGGTATGTACCTCTCGCAATAAGAGTTTAGGATGCTTTTAAAAATATCACATCTTGTGGCTGCATTTTTATTTTTGAGGACTTTGTCCAAGTTAGTTAGGTCAATGGCTTCTGTTAGTTGGCAAAATTTAGCTTTACCTTTAAAAATATGGGCCAGATTAGACACCAAACAGTAAAACTATAGGTGCTAGAAAAGTAATATTACCACCTATAAGAGATACCTAAAGCACACTGTGACCACCAATATACAAAATATTAAAAAAAATCTTTATTAGAATTTAAAATTGAGATAAGAAAACACATCAATAAATTGGCATTGACAAACACATACAGGAGTATGCCACAAAAAAGTCAAAGAATAAAAAGACATGCAAGAAATACAATCTATTGGAGGAATGGTTATACCATGAAAAACAGTTTGCCAATTGGCACCCCATCTCAAATTATAAAAACATGTTAGCAGTTCAAAACATATGAAATACAGACACAAAATAGTATGTTTGTGCCTCCTTGAAGAAAGTATTTTAAATGAAAATTATAAGGTTTAATATTTTATGGTTGCTATTTCCCAGGTGTCCCCCAACCTGCACATCTTTTGTTCTGTCAGGTCTATTGGTTAATACTAAGTCCAGGATGGCCGCCACTCCTGAACTAGTTGGGTAAGGTCTTTCTTTATTGCCATGAACCTGTTTCCCTTATGAGATCCACAGGTTTCAGTTTCCCAGTCTATATCCTAATAGTAGATTTTCTGTGGACTCTGATATATTAGGTGGCTTATAATACACTCCTATCAGTATTTCATTATTGTTTTTGCCTCCATGTATTTCTACCAATAGTGACTCCACATGTTCATGTCCCTCACTTTTATCCTTCCGGATTGTGGGCTTTAAACAGGACTTTACATAAAGGCAGACCCCTCCCCTTCTCCACTTTTGAAAATCCTTTCTAAATAGACTGCAATCCTGTACATTAACTGCCCAGTCATAGCTATCATCCAGCCATGTCTCAGTTACTCCCACTATGTCAAAGTCCTCCTCACACATCACTAATTCTAGTTCACCAGTTTTATTAGTCAGGTTTCTGGCATTGGTGTGCATACAATTCAGAGGTTTATGTATATTTTTACCCTACACCTTTCCTTCTGAACTGTTCTAGTTACTCCTTCCATTCCGCCCCCAGTTCTATTACCTTGCCCCAGGTCTCTATCTGCACTATCTTCCCCTCCTATAATGTAGTTACCCTCCCCCCCCGGTCCCTAGTTTAAACACTCCTCCAACCTTCTAGCCATCTACTCCCCCAAAACAGCTGCCCCTTCCCCATTGAGGCGCAGCCCATCCCTACGATAGAGCCTGTAGCCGACAGAGAAGTCGGCCCAATTCTCCTAGAACCCAAACCACTCTTTCCTACACCAGTTCTTCAGCCATTTATTAACCTCCCTAATCTCCTGCTGCCTTTCTTGTGTGGCTCGTGGTACAAGTAGTATTTTGGAAAACACTACCTTTGAAGTCTTTGCCCTAAGTTTGTGACCTAAAATCCTAAAATCATTTTTAAGGACACTCTACCTACCTCTAACTTTTTCATTGCAATGTGGACCGTGACTGCTGGATCTTCTCCAGCCCCTCCCAGTAATCTGTCAACCCAATCAGTGATATGTTGAACATGAGCAATAGGAAGACAACACACTGTTTTATGATCCCGGTCTTTGTGACAGATCGCCCTCTCTGTACCCCTAATAATTGAGTCTCTCACTACTAGCACCTGTCTGGCCTGCCCTGCTCTCTTGTTCCCCTGCTTACTGGAACTGACATTCCCCTGACTGGCAGCAGAAGTGTCTTGCTGCAGCAGTGCTCTCCCTGAACTGACATCCCCCTCATCTGCCAACCTTGCAAACTTGTTGGGGTGTGTCAGATCTGGGCTAGCCCCCCTGGAACTCTTCTCTCTACCCTGCTTTCTGTTATCTAGCTTCGTACCTCACTTTCCTGAGCCTCCATGCTACCACTCTCCACATCTACCTCATAGAGTGCCCACCCCATGTGTTTAAAAAATGTACACATACGGATTTTATAATGGATAGCAGGTGTATCTAGTATGATCAGTACTGCATATGGTAAGTATTATGGTATATATGGGTGGTCATGGCTTAAAACAATGGAACAAAATATGTACATCTGAAAAGCTGGCAGCATAAATAATACTATACAAAAGACTATACAATCTTTATGTATGCATCTAGTTATTTAATTGTGACATACAAATACATACATAAGGATGTTGTATGCTCCTAGTTAGCTGCTATATAAGCATCATGTCATGAGTTTTGTTTTCAGCAATGTTTGTAGCTTTTGGTTGACAACATAGACTAAACCATGCCTTTCAACAATAAGATAATATAATATGTAACACTGGCATATAGTAGTAGGTTATAGTAATGTGCAGGACAAGCTCTCCTGGTAGGGGGTTCAGAATTCACCCCTATCAAAGGGGCACTTACTATGCTCTAATTTATAACAAGTTGTAGACGTAGAGGTTAACAGACATCTTTATTTTCTTCACAATGAGGCACATACGCTTGATGGTTATACATAAAGAGTAGCTTATTAGTCTCAGAATACACTAGATGGAATGTTGCAGAACTTAATTCTTCACTTAGGAATGTTCCTTTACTTTGACAGCTGGACCATCCGATATTGTACTGGTATACTGAGAGTCAGGTTGTACCTAAATGCTACAGGGCCAGATAATTGTGAGGCAATGAGTCATGTTTAACAGATGAATGGTCCTTTACTTGCAGTTAAAGTTCAAACACGGTGGTCACGGTTCTCAGCATACATGGACTGCAGTTCTTATACAGTTTTGCACTTTCCACAGATCTTACAGTCCTCACAACTGCAAAGGCAGTTAACAGGCCAATTTCCCTTCTAAGGAGCAATGTTCCGCACAGTGTACTTTCATCCAGAAATAGGGGTGCAACTCTTCACTTGCAGCTTTCTGCACTTTTTCTCTCTTTCTGTTTACTTACAAGCAGCTCCACAATGTCATCTCTGTGATGTGGGCCTCTAAAAGTGAGCCTCTAAAATATGTCCAGACTCTCAAAGCCTTTTATATCATGGGACTAGTTTGCTGCATAGTTCCTAAGGCTACTTGCATACTTATGTTTGCAGGATTGGTTTGTGAGATCCGTCCAGGCTCTCACAAACGGATATGTCATGATAATACAACCGTCTGCATCCGTTCTGAACGGATCCGTTTGTATTATCTTTTACATAGCAAAGACGGATCTGTCTTGAACTCCATTGAAAGTCAATGGAGGACGGATCTGTTTTCTATTGTGTCAGACAAAACGGATCCGTCCCCATTGACTTTTGCATCAGTTTCTTCATGCGGACACCAAAACTCAGCAAGCAGCGTTTTAGTGTCCGCCTCCAAAACGGAATGGAGACTGAACTGAAGCAAAACTGATGCATTCTGAACGGATCCTTTTCCATTCAGATTGCATTAGGACAAAACTGATCAGTTCAGGACCGTTTGTGAGAGCCTGTGACGGATCTCACAAATGGATCCTGCAAACGCAAGTGTGAAAGTAGCCTAAGCCTCTCAGACAAGTAATCTTCACTGTCTCCATTTCGCATGCACCTCCTTTTAACACTGGTATGCTTCAATATTTCTCTTTTTTCCTTTTTCTTGAAGAGTTGGTTTAAAGCGATTTTTTTAATATCTTTTGCGCCTCTCTGGATGAATCTTTATCTGGATTGTTCTTTTCTTTCTTACACTTCACTGTCTCTCTGTCCAGGGGTGTTTTTTAAAACATCTGCCCTCTTTTCTGGCTTACTCTGTTTTTGCTTACTCCCCCATATGGGGAGGGTGCGCAGTCCCAGCTAAGGGTGGTAACTATGACCTGTTCAGTCCATTTATAGATTACATGCAAGATTTGTGAAGAAAAAACAAAAAACATTTTTAACCCTTTGAGCAGTAGACCAGTGTGATAGCAGTGGGACACTTTTCAAAGTGACTTCTACCTTTCCTACAGTGCCATTGTGGGTCTGCAGAAAGCTATTCCCTGCCACAGCTTGCCCACCTTAGACATCTCTCATGAGGTTGCACAAGCCTCTCTGTGTTGATCTGTCCTGGTCCTTTGTGGATCCTCAAGACTACAGAGATCATGGAATTGCTCGCACAGAAAAAAACGTGGTCTAAAATGGCAGAAAATTGCTCAGACCCCATATGCTGTTGCGCATATCAAACCGGGGGAGCAATTCCTGCACATGTGGTCCGTTGCTAACAGCAATCCCCAGCAAAAATGCATACAATGGAGGAATGTGATTGTATTTAAACATTTGATATGCGCAACAGCATATGGGGTCTAAGCAATTTTCTGCCATTTTAGACCATGTTTTTTTCTGTGATTGTATTTGAACATTTATACCTGGAGGTGTGGCAACTCCAGGTCTGAATGTACCATCACTTACATCTTATGGTAACATTCTGGTACACCTGTGTAGCCTGAGTCACATGAGTCATTGGTAGGTGGGGCTCATAGTCTCCTCCCTCCTCCCATTGTATGTGTGATTTCACGCTGGAGGTAACTAGGAGTAGGTTGCTGTGTGTCGGCCTATATGCTCCTTCCGCAATTGCCCAACGGCAAGGTAGGTTAGCGTTAGGTCCCGAGCCACTCTGAGATACCTTGACGCGGTGCTCGGGCTCCGGTATGTTCTTGATATAAGAATATATTGGCGAAAGTCTCATTTTAACATCAGTGTGAGGGTTTAGCCATATATTGTCAATTGCATTACGCCGCAGTACACCTCTACTAGTGATTGTTTGATTACCATGCATGAAACATGGTAATATTGGTGTCACGCGAGGTCGGCGTCGTGCTCCCTCTGCACGACATCGCCGGACCTCTCCGCCCCCCTAGAGACGAGCAATAGGGAATTGAAGTGCTGGTCTTGTCAGCCAGCACTTCATGAGTTAATTCTCTGTTTGGGTTTAGCCATGTGGTGCTGATCACACCACATGGCTACTTTGCATATTGTTTGGACAGCTTGCTCCGCCTCAGGTCATGTGATGCTGGCCACATCACATGATCCTGGGTGGGCTATTTAAAGATGGCAACTGCCTCACTCAGATGCCTGTGATTAGTTTATACTTTTGATCAGTGCTTGTGCGACCTTGTGTTTTGGATTTGCTATTTGGACTCTGACTTTGGACTTGGACTTGGACCTCTCTTCTCTTGACCCCTGGTATTTACGCTATCTCCTGTGTTTGACCCGGCTTGCTGACTACTCTATCATTGTGTTTGTTCCGTCTGTGTTTTGTCTCTCCCTGTGTTCCCTTTCCCTCCCTCTGCACTTACCCAGTATAGGGAACGTCTTCGTGGTTGTCCGCGGCCGCCTAGGGCCGTTTGAGGCAAGTAGGTAGGGAAAGAAGGGGGGTTTCAAGTACAGGGCACACCTTCCCTTGTCTCCCCCGTGACAGAATCACAGGCCGTATCATATGGAGCAATTGCGGGTGCTCACGGACCAGGTTCAGGGTATGGCGCAGATGATCCAGGACCTGGCCGAGAGGCTCCTACATCAGGAGCAGCTACAACCTGCACTAGTAGCGGCTCCCTCCACATCTAACCCCATTGTGGAACCTCATGTTAAATTGCCGGATCGGTTTTTGGGGAACCGGAAAACTTTCCGTTCCTTTAAGGAGAGCGTAAAATTGTATTTTCGCTTACGTCCTCACTCCTCGGGTGCCGAGCAGCAGCGGGTAGGAATAATTATTTCCTTGCTGCAAGGTGATCCGCAGGAATGGGCCTTTTCTTTACCGCCTGACTCCCCAAGCTTGCAGTCTGTGGAAGCATTTTTTCAGGCCTTAGGCCTATTATATGAGGAGCCTGACTTGACTTCTGTAGCTGAGACTCAGCTCAGAGACATTCGGCAGGGTAACCGTCCAGTAGAGGATTACTGTGCTGAGTTTAGAAAGTGGTGTGTTTCCTCTGGATGGAATGACCCTGCTTTGAGAAGCCAGTTTAGGGTGGGGCTGTCTGACCATCTTAAGGACTTACTTGTCAGTTACCCTACTCCTGACACCCTAGAGGCGGCCATGACACTAGCCATTAAACTGGATCGTCGAGTGAGGGAGAGACGGAGGGAACGTTCAGATATTCCTCAGGGTGTCGTCCTGCCTGAATCCCCTCTTCTGAGTCCACCTTCTACCAGGGTCCCGGAGGAGTCCATACAGTGGGGAGGAACTTTGAGAGATCAGAGACGCTTGAATGGAACCTGTTTCTACTGCGGTGAGACGAACCACTGGCTCCAGCAATGCCCGAAACTTCTGCCCTCTAGAGAGCTTTCTGCCGGAAGTAAGGTAACCCCAGCGGTGGTAAGGAGGAAAGTATTATTACCTATCTCCATTGCGTACAACCAACTCAGGGGGTCCGGTAAGGCTTTTGTTGATTCTGGTTCTGCCATTAATTTTATTGATTTTGATTTTATACAATCTGTGGGGATTCCGCTAGTTCCTTTAAGGAAGGTGATTGAAATTATCGCACTGGATTCCACTCCATTGAATAATGGGAGAGTGGAGTTTTGTACTCCTGAGGTTGTATTAACTGTAGGAATTACCCATACCGAGACTTGTTCCTTCCTTGTATTAAAGGATTTACCTGCCGACCTTGTTTTAGGTCTGCCATGGTTACAGGACCACAACCCTGTGATCAACTGGTCGGTAGGTGAATTGGAAAAATGGGGAATGAATTGTGACAAATGTTGTAAATCAGTATTGCTGTTTGGAGGTACCACTGAGTCTCTTTCCTTGCCCAAGTATATCGGCGATTTTTCGGACGTTTTTTCCATGTCCGAGACTGAGTTCCTCCCTCCTCACCGGCAATATGATTGCGCCATCGACCTTATTGAGGGATCCAAATATCCCAAAGGTCGCATTTATAATCTCTCTACTCCTGAACGTCAGTCCATGAGGGATTATCTCAAGGAGAGTCTGGCCAAGGGTCACATCCGGCCTTCAGTTTCTCCCATGGGGGCAGGTTTTTTCTTTGTTGGTAAAAAGGATGGAGGATTGAGGCCCTGTATCGATTACAGGGAGCTCAATAAAATCACTGTTAAAAACAGATACCCGTTGCCCCTTATTCCTGACTTGCTGAATCAGGTCCAGGGGGCCTGTTGGTTCACCAAGCTGGATTTGAAGGGGGCATACAACCTAATCAGGATTCGTGAGGGGGACGAATGGAAAACTGCTTTTAATACCCCGGAAGGTCATTATGAGTACTTGGTAATGCCTTTTGGGTTAAGTAACGCTCCGGCAATTTTCCAAAACTTTGTCAATGACATTTTTAGACCATTTATTGGGAAATTTGTAATTGTCTATATTGATGACATCCTGATTTTTTCTGCAGACTGGGAAAGTCACGTATCTCACACCAGGCAAGTGCTGGAGGTGTTGCGTGAAAACAAGTTGTTCGTTAAAGGGGAGAAGTGTACCTTTGGTGTTCAGGAAGTGGCCTTTTTGGGATACATTCTCACCCCTTTTTCTTTCAAAATGGACCCAGTTAAAGTACAGGCCATTGTGGATTGGGTGCGACCTTCCTCTTTGAAGGCGCTCCAGCGATTTCTGGGGTTTGCTAATTTTTATCGTAAATTTGTCAAAAATTTTTCTGTGGTAGCCAAACCCATTACGGATTTGACTCGCAAGGGGCTGATCTGGTCAATTGGCCCCCTGCAGCTATTGAGGCCTTTGAAAGGTTAAAGCAGTGTTTTATGAATGCTCCTGTGTTGGTCCAGCCTGATCAAAGTAAGCCTTTTGTAGTTGAGGTGGATGCGTCTGAGGATGGTGTGGGGGCTGTACTGTCCCAGGGGTCTTCCACCTTAACTAATCTTATGCCATGCGCCTTCTTCTCCCGCAAGTTCTCTCCTGCCGAGAGGAATTATGACATTGGTAATAGGGAGTTACTTGCAATCAAGTGGGCATTTGAGGAATGGCGTCATTTTTTAGAAGGGGCAGTTCACCGCATTACGGTCCTCACGGATCATAAGAATTTAATGTTTTTAGAATCGGCTAAGCGATTGAATCCTAGACAGGCGAGGTGGGCTTTATTCTTTACTCGTTTTGATTTTTGTGTTACCTTCAGACCCGGGAGCAAGAACGTTAAGGCCGATGCCTTATCCCGAAGTTTCAAGGCGTATCAGCCTCCTGACGTCCCTCCTGAGCCCATCCTGCCAGCTGATATCATCGTGGCCGCTACCTCATCTGACCTCGCTTCTGAAATCTCGGCAGGACAACATCTTGCTCCCATTGGTACCCCCAATGACAAATTGTTTGTGCCGGCTCATTTGCGATTGCAACTGCTGGGTGAGTGCCATAATTCTGTTTTGTGTGGACATCCTGGCATCAATGCCACCAAGGAGTTGGTCTCTAGGCAGTATTGGTGGCCGTCAATCTCCAGAGATGTTCAGGCTTTTGTAACTGCGTGTAACACTTGTGCCAGGTCCAAGAATACCAAGACACGACCTATGGGTGAGTTACATCCTTTACCCATACCTAGTAGACCTTGGTCACATCTGTCCATGGACTTTATCACGGACTTGCCGTGCTCTGAGGGTAAAACCGTGATATTTGTGGTGGTTGACAGATTCAGCAAAATGTGTCATTTTATTCCTTTGTGTAAATTACCCTCTGCAAAGGTCTTGGCGTCCGTGTTCATGGATAATATTGTCAAACTGCATGGTGTTCCTGAGAATATCGTTTCTGATAGGGGAGTACAGTTTGTGTCTAGGTTCTGGAGGGCGTTCTGTAATAAGATTGGTATCTCTTTGTCCTTTTCATCAGCCTTTCATCCGGAGACCAATGGTCAGACTGAACGTCTTAACCAATCCGTTGAGCAATATCTCAGATGTTATGTTTCTGATAACCAACATGTGTGGGCCAGATTCCTGTCTCTGGCTGAATTTGCAATTAATAATCGTGTTAATTCATCCTCTGGGATGTCGCCGTTTTTCTGCAATATGGGTTTTCATCCACGCTTTGGCTCCTGTTCCCCATCTGCGTCGGTTGTCCCAGAGGTCAATGATTTTTCTCAAGAACTGTGCACAGTTTGGGCACAGGTTCAGTCGAACCTGGAAAAGGCCCAAGGAGTTCAAAAAGCTAAGGCTGATAGAAAACGTTCTAAGGGTGTGAATTTTAAGGTTGGGGATAAGGTATGGTTATCGACTAAAAATCTCAACATGAGGGTACCATCCTACAAGTTTGCACCTCGCTTCATTGGTCCTTACAGGATCACCAAGGTGATCAATCCGGTTTCTTTTAGGTTATGTTTACCCGACTCCCTTCGTGTTCATAATGTTTTTCATGTGTCTTTGCTCAAACGTTATGTTGCTCCCGTTGGTCCTGAGGAACAGTCTCCTCCTCCGGTTGAGGTAGCAGGACAAATGGAGCATGAGATTGCCAGAATTGTGGATGTGAGAAGGGTCCGGAATTCCTTCCAGTACCTCGTACATTGGAAGGGGTTCGGTCCTGAGGACAGGTCTTGGGTACCGTTGACCAGGATGCATGCAGACTCGCTCATCCAAAAGTTCCATCTGCAGCATCCCGATAAGCCTGCTCCCGCTGGTAAGGGTCCGGTGGCCCCTCGTGAAGGGGGGGTACTGTCACGCGAGGTCGGCGTCGTGCTCCCTCTGCACGACATCGCCGGACCTCTCCGCCCCCCTAGAGACGAGCAATAGGGAATTGAAGTGCTGGTCTTGTCAGCCAGCACTTCATGAGTTAATTCTCTGTTTGGGTTTAGCCATGTGGTGCTGATCACACCACATGGCTACTTTGCATATTGTTTGGACAGCTTGCTCCGCCTCAGGTCATGTGATGCTGGCCACATCACATGATCCTGGGTGGGCTATTTAAAGATGGCAACTGCCTCACTCAGATGCCTGTGATTAGTTTATACTTTTGATCAGTGCTTGTGCGACCTTGTGTTTTGGATTTGCTATTTGGACTCTGACTTTGGACTTGGACTTGGACCTCTCTTCTCTTGACCCCTGGTATTTACGCTATCTCCTGTGTTTGACCCGGCTTGCTGACTACTCTATCATTGTGTTTGTTCCGTCTGTGTTTTGTCTCTCCCTGTGTTCCCTTTCCCTCCCTCTGCACTTACCCAGTATAGGGAACGTCTTCGTGGTTGTCCGCGGCCGCCTAGGGCCGTTTGAGGCAAGTAGGTAGGGAAAGAAGGGGGGTTTCAAGTACAGGGCACACCTTCCCTTGTCTCCCCCGTGACAATTGGTTAAACAAAAAATTGTGAGTCTTGTAGCCTTAAACACTGGCAAAAATACATAAAAAAGTAAAAGAAAATATTAAAAAATATACAAATTTAAATCATCCCCCTTTCCATGGAATAATAATACATAAATAACAAATATAAACATCATTGGCATTACTGCATCCAAAAATGCCTATACTATTAAACTATGAAAATATTTTTCCAATATGGCAAATGGCGTAGCGGAAAAAAGGGTCAAAAATTACCATTTTTTCTTCGCGTCTCTTACCCAAAAAAGTGTAATAAAATGTGGAGAAAGTCACGCACACTCCAAAATGGTATTGTGAGAATGTTAGCTCAGTAGAGTGCGG
>ONZH01021561.1:0-14530 GCA_900303285.1 Rhinella marina | reverse complement strand
ACCATGACGAATAAAAATATTGTAGCCATATATAACAAAAGTCCTTAAAAGGACTTTGGGGTCTTTTCAACAGAACAACTAGCCCTGCCTAGCCAAATCCTATCCCTACACTATCTGTTCCTGATTGCGGACGGACTGAGGACGAGAAGAGGAAGGGTTCATGGAAATACAGTGTATTCAATACACCTAAAAAGACACATTTAAAGTTCCTTTATGTTCAGCCGCTTTCCTCTGGTGGGGTAGCGAAGTCAGGGGCAATCCAGGCCTTGTTCATTTTGATTAGCGTCAGCATTTTCAGTTGACAGGCGAATGCGCTTAGCAGTTATTATGCTCCCAGCGGCACTAAATAACCGCTCCAACAAAACGCTGGCGGCAGGGCAGGCCAGCACCTCCAAGGCGTAGAGCGCCAGTTCGTGCCACGTGTCCAGCTTAGGCACCCAATAATTATAAGGCACAGAGGGATCGTTGAGGACATTGACATTGTCAGCTAGGTACTCCTTTACCATTTTACAAAACTTTTCCCTCCTAGTTGTGACACTAGGCCGCTTGTCAGAACCTTTTCCACATGCAGCGCTGTCCACCTTTATTGTGAGCAGGTAGAGTTCCAGCGCGTGCTCAGGTCGCACAGCAGTCAGTGAGCTGGCAAGTGTAAGCGCTGCTGCAGTGTTGCCAGACCGGCGGAAGCTGTAGGTGACTTTCGAAAATGGGCACCTTTACTAGCAGCTTAGGTAAATTGGTGTAGGTTTTGAGAAACCACTGAACCACTAAGTTGAAGCAGTTGTTTGGCCTGAGGGAGACTGTTGGAGGAACAATTAGACTCATTCCTGTCATTAGTTCCAGGGTCCTATAGGGTCAGTTTGGTTTAGGTTCCTGTGTATGAACTTGCCTACATTTGAGGCCTGTTCATACTGGTAGTCAATCAGGATTAGAGTCATGGTTTCCTGTCCATCTACCTTCCTTAGTTTCCAGGCCTAATCTTCTTTCCCTCCTACGCTCTGTGTGGTTTTCCCCCCACACCTGAGCGTGACAGTATGTGTGTGTTATCAGACACTACCACGCCTGGTTGTAGCCTGAGTGGCGAGAGCCACAGCTCAGCCCGGTCCCTTATACCCTGCCACAGCACTGTGGCAGTGTGTTGTTTGTCACCTAAGTAAATAAGTTTCAGCATAGCCTGTTGCCCCTTCCCCACCGCTGTGCTAAACTGCTTCCAGCTACTGACTGAAGTCTGACTGGTGCTGCAAGATGAGAATTCCTAGATGAAAGTGGTGAAGGAGAAGGAGGGGTTGCAGCCGCTAATGTAGGTGGTGGCGGAAATCCTGATGGAAGTAGGGCCCGCAATCCTCTGTGTTGGTAGCACCTGTGCCATCCCAGGGTATGACTCGCTCCCAGCCTCCTCAACGTTCACCTAGTGTGCCGTCAGGGAAATGTAGTGTCCCTGGCCAGAAGCACTTGTCCATGTGTCAGTAGTTAAGTGGACCTTCCCAGTAACTGCATTGGTCAGGGCATGGGTTATGTTACGGGACACATGCTGGTGTAAGGCGGTGAGGGCACACCGGCAAAAATAGTGGCAGCTAGGTACTGAGTAACGAGGGACAGCCGCCGCCATCAGACTGTGAAAAGCCTCAGTGTCCACATGCTTAAACAGCAAAATTTCCAGCACCAGCAATTTGCAAAGGTGTGCATTTAGTGCTATGGCCTGTGGGTGGGTGGCTGGGTATTTGGCTTTCGTTCAAAGGCTTGGGGTATGGACATCTGTACGCTGTGCTGGGACACAGAAGTTGATGTGCTCGCTGATGGTGCTTGCGAGGGTCCAGGTGCAGGGTGGGAGGCATCTGGGCCTGCATCTTGGCTAGCACGTAACACAGGGAAAAGGAGGCAGTGGTGTGACCCGCAGACACCGATTGTGGATCCAGGCATTTGGCCCACCTATTAGGGTGCTTTGCTGCCATGAAGATCATGCTGGTGGTGGTCAGGTTGTGTTCATGCCCCTGCTCATTTTGGTACGGCACAGGTTGCAAATGACAATTCTTTTATCATCCACACTTGTTGGTGTGCCTTCTCCCTTTTGCCACCCCACCACCTCTTACAGCCTGTTGCGGTGCTGCGCATCCCTCCCTCTCTGTACTCCTGTCCTCGCTTAGCTTGCCTCCTTCCCATGTTGGGCCAGTGATTTCATCGTCCACTACTTCCTCTTCCTCTTTGGGAAGGATTTTTTTTTCCTTTAAAGTGAGGAATATTGGCTTCTACTTCACAGGGGTTTTTTGCCTTCCTCTGGATCAACTTGCAGGATAACAGGCCGAACTGGATGGACAGATGTCTTTTTTCGGCCTTATAAACTATGTTACTATGTTACTTCTTCACTCTGGTCCTCATCCTGACAAGTTGACGTTCAGTGCTGCTGACACTCAAAAACATTTGGGGTTAGGGTCTGCTGCTGATCTGACCATCTAAAACATTAGGGGCGTGTGCCTGCTGCTGAGCTGACCGTGCAAAACATTAGGGGCGAGTGCCTGCTGCTGATCTGACAGTGTAAAACATTAGGGGTGAGGGCGTGCTGCTACTTGCGCTTTACGTACAAGTAAATATATGTTTCCTAACAATATTTCCTCTAAAATCGATGTTGTCTTGGGTTTTGGGGGGGGGGGTATTTTTGTCATTCCGTAAAAGTGACTTAATACTCGGACATCATCGTTAACAGCAGCGACTTTGGTGTCCAAGATGCATACAGACATCCTCCCCATGCTGTTCCCTAACCATTTCAGTGCTGTTTCCACCATTTTCTCACGTTTCCCTATCAACCAGACACCCTCCCCTCATCCGAGCAGGGGGTGCCTGGTCTTCTCCATAGACTTCCATTATACTCTAAGGGAGTCGAGCACTTGAGCACCACCTAATGTTCAGCCAGAGCACCCGAGCATCGGGGTGCTCGATCATCACTAAAGCCTTATTCACACGTGAAATCACTAAAGCCTCATTCACAGTGAGGCATCCGTGAAGCTGTCTGTGAAGGATCCGTGTTGGGTCCGTGGGTCCGTGTTTTGCCATCCGTGTTGCATCTGTGGTTTTCACGGACCCATAGACTATAATGGGCTTGAGGGATCCGGGAACACGGATCAAGGTAGGACATGCATCCGTGCTAAAAAAACGGAACCACGTACTGTGATGAAACACTGATGTCTGAACACACACTGCTGAGTTGTATGCGTAGTGACAGCCGCATTATCATCATTCGTCAGACGGATGACCACTGGCTCTCCACAGACCCTCACTACTGTTTCAAAACAGGGGCCGTTTTTACAACTTCTGAGAGGGAAGAAAAACTCAACTACTATCGAGAGATCCTTTGCAGGTGGTTGGTCACTGACTATGCGCACTATCGCCCATCTTCACAAAGGTCTAACCAGGGGGACCTGCTAAGCTCATACTCCACTGCCATGATTGCTGGAGGGGGTGGGGGGTCAGGAGCAGCACCAGCTCCTTCAGCAGCAACTTAAGTCTCTGATGAGCACTTTTCTTCACCCGCCTACTGAAGAAACCACCCAGCAGCAGCAGGACATGGAGCAGAACCTGAACCAGCAAGTGGTGGCATACTTGGACTACACCCAGTCACCCCAGATCCCCTGCACTACTAGGCTGAATTGTGGCTGCAACTGGCTGAGTTTTCCCTAGGCAAGCTTTCCTGCCCGGCCAGTAGTGTGGCATCAGAGCAGATGCTTAGTGCGCAGGTGGCATAGTTAACCCAAAGAGAACTCGCCTTTCATCACAAAATGTTGGGAGACTACTCTTTATAAAGATAAATCTGGCCTGGATCAACCAGTATTCCCAGATACCAGTGCCTGATAAAACAGACTAGATTATTCTGGCAGTAATGACTGTAGTGTGCTGCCACACCAGAACATTGTGACAAATGGCCCATTACTTCTGCCCACATCCTGCTGCCACTATTCTTATGCTGTCCCCTGCCTGATGCCACACACCTGCTGCCCCTACTGTGATCTGCCACCATCTTGTGCTGTTAATGCCACTGCTATTGCCCCTCCTACCTTTTCTGTTCAGGGGCCACTATTGTGACTGTTCATGCTGTTGACATTCTTATCAATCTGTTCCTGGGGCCACTACTGTTACTCATCATGCTATTGCTACCCTTATCAGTCTGTTCCAGGCCACTCTTCATGCTGTTGTCGCCCTCACCAGTCTGTTACAGGGCCATTAGTGTCCCTGTTTGGCCGTCTTGAAATCACAGTTTAATTTTCCATTCTTCTGATCCATCTGAAGAACAAAAAAATAACAAAAAAAACCCGCTCCTGTTGTTTGAGCATTCAGAAGTCCTCTATCACACAGTCCATATTTTGGATCAGGATTTGATCATGATTTGGAAGCCAAAAGCAAGAGTGGGCCCAAAACACAGAAGACATGCAAATATATTCCTCACATGGTATCTCTGTTTTGGATCCGCTCCTGTTTTTTCCTTACCAATATTAATCAAATACTGCTGCAAAAAACTGACCACATACTGACCATGTGACAAAGGCCATTAAAGTCCTGCATGCAGGACTGAATAAAACTGATTTCAGATGCAAATGGACAAAATTCATGCAAATTGAGCATGAGAACTCTATCACACGGTCAGTATTTTGCATCTGGATTTGATAATGATTTTGAAGCAAAAAGCAGGGTGGGTCCAAAAGACATAAGACATGCAAATTTTCACGTGCCATCTCTGTTTTGAACCCACTTCTGGTTTTTTGGCCTTACCGATACTGATTAATTACTAACCAAATACTGACCGTGTGAAGGCAGATGGTCAAAAGATATGATCCATTTTTTGGGGGGTTGTTCTGATTAATCAGAAGAATGGAAAAATAAATATTGACATCAACACAAAATTACTGCTGACTCTCTCTTGACTCTGTCATGGGCCCGCTACTTGTATCAACATGTAACAGAACAGGTCCTCTAGCAATCTATGTGGAATCAGCAGACAGTGTAAAAGGAGAGTGCTCTCTCACTCTGTAGTAGAATCCTGGGCCACTGCATGATTAATTACATTATACCTGATGATAACATTGACTGGTAAGACTGAGTTTATATTTCAGTTATTTGGTCAGTTTTTGACCCGTAGCTGACCAAGTAAGTAAAGTGTGAACTAAGTCTAAAAGTGATGCCTGTCACCTGCCTGTCATACTGACACACAGTAACAGTTTCCCTATCACAACGGACTAGCTATCAATGTTTCTGCACTGCACAGCGATGTACACTGAGATACACTCTCCCTGCAGGCCAGGAAATAAATTATTTGTAATGCGTTTCATGACAAATTAATTCAGATCAAAAAAAAATTTTTGAAAAATTTGGCAAAGCGTCCGAATCAAATTTTTGAAAACTTCGCTCATCTCTTGTCCCTAACCACCTTGCCCAGTTGGAGATGGCAGGGAGATAGACGGAATTTTTGCTGCTTGATGCACTTTAGTAAGTGATCTGCTGTGTGGTACTCTTGCCCAGGCTGATCATCTCTAACACGGCATGGCAACTTTTCACTTTATACATGAGATAAGGAGGAGTGATGCTCTGCCCTGCTTCTGTTGGGGATAGGAGTATGTCTATACAGAAGGACATGGAAGAGACATCTAAGCACCTGGTGTGGGAACCAGACTGACACAAATGTGGAGGTATCAGTAGGACCTGGTCTTATTGCTGCAGTTCTCTCTCACCACCTCCACAAAAAACCTTGCTGCAAATAGAGAATTGCATTTTTAACTAATGAAAGAATATTGATCGCTGGGCAGAAGTATGAATATGGTGAATATTTTGGTGAATGTGCAGAACTGTATGACCATTCTCACAACTAAGTGGACAGCAGCAACTGCACTGCCAGCAACTCGTCTAGGTGGGGGTTCAGCTTGCACATAAGATAATTGCTGGTCAACAATAGCTTTCCCATGGCCACACATTCTGTTATGAATATCTCACAGTGGAGCAAAGGGGAAAGAGGGTGTCACGGACGTTCCTGCGACAGGTAGCAGGAGGTCTGTCAAATTGGCAACACGTGGTATAATCTGACAGTCATGGATCCTATTACTGTACTCGCCGGGCAGCTGCAGGGGCTGTCTTTGGAGGTAGCTGACCTCCGCACAACCGTCACCCAGATTCAGAGACCACAGGCTGTTGGTCCCGGGCCAGGCCTGTCTGGAGCCTAAAGTCGCTCTCCCAGATAGATTCTAAGACGTGATAACTTCATTTTGTTAAGGGAGGCGTGCAAATTGTACTTTAGGTTGCGTCCACATTCATCTGGTAATGAGGAACAGAGAGTTGGTGTGGTGATCTCGTTGCTCAAGGGAGATGCACAGTCATGGGCCTTTTCAGGCCTAGTCAGTTTTGTCAAGGATTATCAGACAGGCTGAAGGACGCTTTGGCCTTTCCTGAAACTCTGGTGTCTTTGGAAGCCGCTATATCTCTTGTTGTACACATGGATAGACGCCTGAGAGAGAAATCTAGGGGCCCCCTCTCTCAAGGCGTACTATCACATCGTGTATTGTCTTCCTATGACACTTCGGGTGAAGATACTCCTGGGTTGATGTCTGGGGACGAACCCATGAAGTTAGGGGGAGCTACTCCTGCTTCCACTGTTAAGCATTCTGGTAATAAAAAGGAGTGTGTTTTTTCTGCGGACAGAAAGGACATTTTATCAACGCATATCCATGCATTCAGTCTCTAAAAGAGAAAAAAAGAAAGGGGGCATTAAATTCCCATCTCACTCTTGGAGGGGTGGGTGGAGAGACAGAAAATGTGCATTTGTCTTCATCCTGTAGTACCCGTTTTCTCCTGACTACTGAGGTGGCTCTAGAGTCAAAGGTTGTGAGAATTGAGGTGGTTTATCGACAGCGGGGCAGGGGTGAACCTGATTGATGCTCAGTTTGTCCGTATGCATGGATTGTCTCCGAGTGCATTGGAGAAGAAGATTTCTGTGTTTGCTATTGATTCTGCACCTCTATCTCAGAAGTGTTTGTATCAGATGGTGCATGATATCAGATTAAGAGTGGGTGAATTTCATCAGGAACTTATTTCGTGTTTTGTGTTGGAAGGTCTTCCTGCTCCTGTGGTGCTGGGTTTACCGTGGTTAAGCAAACACAATCGAACCATCGATTGGCATACTAGACAGATTGTGGATTGGGGTGATTATTGCATTGACAATTGTCTTAATACATCTTTTTCTGCGTTAACCACTAAGACACTTCCCTCTTTTATATCTGATTTCACTGTTGTATTTTCTGAAGGTGGATGGTCAGGATTTACCCCCTCACCGAGAATACGATTGTCCTATCAGTCTTATCCCCGGAGCAAAATTGCCCAAATCTAGGCTGTATAACCTCTCTGGACCTGAGAGAACGCCATGAAAGAATATATTGCTAAGAGTTTGGCTAAGGGACACATAAGACCTTCCAAATCTCCAGTGGCAGCAGGGTTTTTCTTTGTAAAGAAAAAGGAACTCTTAAGCCGTGTCTGGATTTCCGTGAACTCAATTTGATTACTGACCGTGATCTTTACCCCCTTCCTTTGATTCCTGATTTGTTTAACCAGATTGTTGATGCCAAGGTGTTCTCCAAGTTGGACTTAAGGGGGGCATATAATCTGGTCAGGATCAAGAAAGGGGATGAATGGAAGACGGCTTTTAATACTCCTGAGGGCCACTTTGAGAACCTGGTCATGCCTTTTGGGTTGACCAATGCTCCTGCTGTCTTCCAGCATTTTGTTAATGACATTTTTCATCACCTTGCGGGGAGATTTGTAGTCGTGCATTTGGATGACATACTAATTTATTCTCCAGATATGGTGACACATCAGGATCACGTTAGACAGGTGTTGCAGAACTTAAGAGACAATAAATTGTATGCAAAATTAGAGAAATGTGTTTTTGCTGTACACGAAGTGCAATTCTTTGGATACCTGCTGTCATCTTCAGGTTTTCGAATGGATCCAGAGAAAGTCCATGCTGTATTGGACTGGGATCGACCTGAAAATTTGAGGGCTCTTATGCGGTTTTTGGGGTTCACCAACTATTACCGAAAATTTATTAAGAACTATTCGACAATAGTTAAACCCGTAACTGACATGACTAAGAAAGGGACGGATGTCTCGGTGTGGTGTGATGCAGCATTGCAAGTCTTTTCCACTGTGAAGGAATGCTTCTCTTCTGCCCCTATATTGGTGCAGCCAGATGTGTCACAACCTTTCATTGTGGAGGTTGACGCATCCGAGGTGGGGGTAGGAGCAGTTTTATCACAGGGCCCGTCACCAGGTAAATGGCGCCCATATGCCTTTGGCGCCCATATGCCTTTTTCTCGAAAAAAACTCTCTGCTGCGGAGAGAAATTACGATGTGGGTAACAGAGAGTTACTGGCCATTGAATTGGCTTTTGAGGAATGGCATCATTGGTTGGAAGGGGCGAAGACCCAATTATGGTATTCACTGATCACAAAAATCTGGCTTACCTGGAGTTGGCTAAACAACTTAACCCGAGGCAGGCCAGATGGTCTTTGTTCTTCACCAGATTCAATTTCATTGTCACGTATCGTCCTGGGATTAAGAATGTCAAGGCGGATGCCTTGTCACATAGTTTTCATGGAGGTGGTGATTTTGAAGATCCAAGTCCTATACTGTCTGAAGGGGTGGTGATATTCACTCTTTACCCTGATTTTGACACAGAAAGAACGATGGAATTTGGGATAGGGCAGAGTGGAGGGGGTTTCTTACCCTGGAAAACTCTGGGATAACCCTTTAGCCCAGGGACACCCCCTAATGGTGGAGGTACCCTGTCCACGTGCCTAATCTACCAATCCCTATTACACCCTATTATTAATGAAGGTATCAGTAAATAGAGATAAATCATCTACACCTTAATGTTGGTAATTATAAGTCAAACACACTCCAACGCGTTTCAGGGGGTAATAATACTGATGGTATATATAGGGAACAAGAAAACAACAGATGTAGTAGTAAATTCCCCAATAAAAGACCAAGCATGGGAAGAGGGTCAATTAGATACTTGCCCCTGCCACCACAGACCAAAGATAGTCACCAGAGTCGGTGGTCACTGTAGTGCTGGAAATCCCATGTGGCGTAGATGGGGAAATTATTGGGGAACTACTGTACTACTACATCTGTTGTTGAATGTCCCTTTCTAGAAGTTGGGTCCAAGATTTATTGGTCCATATAAGATCACTGCCATTATTAATCCTGTAGCATTTCGTCTTGAACTTCCTCAGGCCCTGAAAATTCATAATGTGTTTTACAGATCTTTGTTGAATAGATATGTTGAACCTTTGGAGCCATCTCCCTTGTTACCCACGCCTGTCATGGTGGATGGCAGTTTGGAATTCCAGATCGCCAAAATTATTGACTCTCGAGTTCTCTGTAGGACTCTTCAATATCTTGATCACTGGAAGGGTTATGGACCAGAGGAGAGGACGTGGGTACCGGCATCTGACGTGAATGCCAGTCGTTTGGTGAAAGCTTTTCACAGGTCTCATATGAATAAAGTTGGGCCTAGGTGCCCGGAGGTCACCCGTAGAAGGAGGGTACTGTCACGGACGTTCCTGCGACAGGTAGCAAAGGTCTGTCAGATTGGCAACACGTGGTATAATCTGACATGTTTTCCTTTGTTGTTGTTGGTATTTACCACACACTTTTCCCTCAGGTGTTGCTGGTGTGGTAATTGTCCCTCCCCTATTTATTGCTGCTTCTCCCACAGTTCCTTGCGGTTTATAGCTTCAGTGGATATTGTGGTGAACTGGTTTTGGTTCTCAGCTGAAATCCTGGTGCTTTTATTTCTTCATTGAAGATAAGTGTCCTCTTTACCTTTTGTGTGTTACGTTACATTTCCCAGTTGTTTGTTATTAGGCCTGAGGGAGACTCTTGTTCATCCTTCCTTTTGGAGGAACAGGTAGACTCATTCCTGACATTAGTTCCAGGGTCCTATAGGGTCAGTTTGGTTATTAGGTTCCTGTGTATGAACTTGCCTACCCTTGAGGCCTGTCCATACTGATAGTTAGTCAGGAATTGAGTCAGGGTTTCCTTTAGGACGTGTCCATCTTCCTTCCTTAGTTTCCAGGCCTAATCACCTTTCCCTCCCTGAGCGTGACAGAGGGGGAGTTTGAGCAGGAGAAGAAGGTAATGACGACAAGGACATATGCTTGGGTTTGTGGCCTGGCTGCAACAAAAAACACCAGGAGTAGGAGGACAGACCTTTTCTGATTGGGAATGCTGGCCAGTTCTATTTTCCAACAGGATCTAGTGATGCCGCCTTATAGTAACATAGGAAAATAGTAACATAGTTTATAAGAACGAAAAAAGACATTTGTCCATCCAGTTCGGCCGGTTATCCTACAAATTGATCCAGAGGAAGGCAAAAAACCCTGTGAGGTAGAAGCCAATTTTCCCCACTTTAGGGGAAAAATTTCCTTCACGAATCCAATCAGGCAATCAGAATAACTCCCTGGATTAACGACCCATCTCTAGTAGCTATAACCTGTAATATTGTTACCCTCCAGAAATATATCCAGGCCTCTCTTGAACTCTTTTAGTGAACTTACCATCACCACTTCCTCGGGCAGAGAGTTCCATAGTCTTACTGCTCTTACCATAAAGAATCCTCTTCTATGTTTGTGTACAAACCTTCTTTCCTACAGACGCAGAGGATGTCCCCTCGTCACAGTCACAGTCCTGGGGATAAATAGTTCATGGGAGAGATCTCTGTACTGAACCCTGATATATTTATACATGGTTATTAGACCTCCCGTCAGTCGCCTTTTTTCTAAAGTGAATAACCCTAATTTTGATAATCTTTCAGGGTACTGTAGTCCACCCATTCCAGTTATGACTTTAGTTGCCCTCCTCTGAACCCTCTCCAGCTCTGCTATGTCTGCCTTGTTCACAGGAGCCCAGAACTGTACACAGTACTCTATGTGTGGTCTGACTAGTGATTTGTAAAGTGACAGGACTATCCTCTCATCACGGGCATCTATGCCCCTTTTTATGCAACCCATTATCTTATTGGCCTTGGCAGCAGCTGTCTGACACTGGTTTCTGCAGCTTACTAAAATTCCTAGGTCCTTTTCCATGTCAGAGTTACCCAGTGTTTTACCATTTAGTATGTACTGGTGACTTGCATTATTCCTTCCCATATGCATAACTTTACATTTGTCAGTGTTAAACCTCAACTGCCACTTCTCTGCCCAATCCTCCAGCCTTTCCAGATCCATCTGTAGCAGTGTACTGTCCTCTCCTGTGTTAATTACTTTACACAGTTTAGTGTCATCTGCATAAATTGATATTTTACTGTGCAAGCCTTCTACACGATCATTGATAAATATATTGAAGAGAATAGGGCCCAACACTGACCCCTGTGGTACCCCACTAGTGACAGTGACCCAATCTGAGTATGTGCCATTAATAACCATCCTCTGTTTTCTATCAATGAGCCAGTTACTTACCCACATACAGACATTTTCTCCCAGGCCAAGCATTCTCATTTTGTATACTAACCTTTTATGTGGTACCGTGTCAAATGCTTTGGAGAAGTCCAGATATACGATATCCATTGATTCACCGCAGTCAAGTCTAGAACTTACCTCTAGAGATGAGCGAATCGAAGCTGACGAAGTGGAATTCGTTACGAATTTCATGGAAAATTCGATTCGCAACGAATAGGAATTTCCTGGCGATTCGTAGTAACGAATCCTTTTTTTTTTTTTTCCTAAAATGGCAGCAAGCACATGGCATGACATGGGGGAAGGATCTCTGGGACAAAGAAGTAAATACCCACAATGCGATCACATGCAGACATGTAGCCAATCAGCAGCCAGCCAGGTCCTGTGATGTCACAGCCCTAAAAATAGCTTTACGGCAGTGGAAAGCCCCATTTGCTATTCATGTTAGACCAGAGGGGAGATAGGGCAAGCGATAGGAAAACGTTTCAAAATACAAGAAAAGAGATCAGGGATAGATAACCTGAATTGCAGGGCTAGAAGAGGGACGATTTGTGGACAGAAAATCAGGCAGTGAATCGCTATCCATTTACACTGCAGCAGTCTTCTGAAGGCTGTTTTGGGGTGCTTCATGCAAAGAAGCACCACTAGTGTCACTTTTTTGCAGTGCAGTGCAGTGAAAGAGGGTCAGAGCCTTGTTTAGGGGTACATTTAAAAAGAAAATGTATATAAAAAAAAATAGTGAATCTCAGTTTGTGGGGTTATTAGTTTTAGTTTTAAATAAGTATTTGTGGCCTCATTCGCCATCCAAGCAGGAAAGTGTGACATTGTTGTAAGGTAGTCAGTGAATATCATTTAAAAAAATATATATATCTCAGTTTGTGGGGTGGTTAGTTTAAAATAAGTATTTTAGGCCTCATTCGCCATCCAAGCAGAAAAGCGTGACATTGTTGTAAGGTAGTCAGTGAATATCATTTAAAAAATATATACCGTATTTTTCGCTTTATAAGACGCACTTTTTTTCCCCCAAAAGTAGGGGGGAAATTGCGGTGCGTCTTATAAAGCGAATACAAGTGAGCTCTTCCATTATGGAAGCGCTCACTTGTATGTATCAGGTGCCAGACCCCCAACAGACCTCAGATCAGCCCACCCAGCCCCATAAGCATAAAATAAAAAATTCTCTTACCTGTCCTGCGCCGTGGCTCCCCTCCGGGTCCGGCGCTCCTGTCTTCTCCGGGCCGGCGCTGCACTGTCCTGACCGCGTACAGTGTCAGGTGACAGTGCAGCGCCAGCCTTAGAAGCCAGAGGAGCGCCGGACCAGGAGGGGAGCCGCGGCGCATGACAGGTAAGAGAGTTTTTTATTTTATGCTTATGGGGCTGGGTGGGCTGATCTGAGGTCTGATGGAGACTGATTGAGGTCTAATGGGGGTAGGGTTGGCTAATCTGAGGTCTGATGGGGCAGAGTGGGCTGATATGGGGGCACAGTGGGCTGGATCTGAGGTCTGATGGGGGTACAGTAGGCTGATATGGGGGCACAGTGAGCTGATCTGAGGTCTGATGTGGCACAGTAGGCTGATATGGGGGCACAGTGGGCTGATCTGAGGTCTAATGGGGGCACAGTGGGCTGATAGGCTGATCTGAGGTCTGATGGGGGCACAGTAGGCTGATCTGAGGTCTAATGGGGGCACAGTGGGCTGATATGGGGGCACAGTGGGCTGATCTAAGGTCTAATAGGGGCACAGTAGGCTGATATGGGGGCACAGTGGGCTGATCTGAGGTCTGATGGGGGCACAGTAGGCTGATATGGGGGCAAAGTGGGCTGATCTGAGGTCTGATGGGAGCACAGTGGGCTGATATGGGGGCACAGTGGGCTGATCTGAGGTCTGATGGGGGCACAGTGGGCTGATCTGAGGTCTGATGGGGGCACAGTGGGCTGATATGGGGGCTGATGGGGGTCTGACATGGAGGGCTGATGGGGTTCTGACATGGAGGGCTGATATGGGGTCTGATGTGATGTCCTGAAATTTATGGGGGGGTCTGATATGAGGTGTGATGAAAAATATTTTTTCTTACTTTCCTACTCTAAAATCTGGGGTGCGTCTTATAATCAGGTGCGTCTTATAAAGCGAAAAATATGGTATATATATCTCAGTTTGTGGGGTGTTTAGTTTCAAATAAGTATTTTAGGCCTCATTCGCCATCCAAGCAGAAAAGCGTGATATTGCTGTAAGGTACTCTGTGAATATCATTTAAAAAAATAGTGATTCTGAGTTTGTGGGGTTGTCAGTGTTATTTAACCCTTACAGTACCAGCGCCGTACATGTACGGCGCTGGGGCGATGCGGGCACATGGCGCCCGCTCGCGGGTGCGGCGGGCGTCATGGCCGGCAAGTCTCTGCTGTTTCTAACAGCAGAGACTTGCCGCTACCTACTGTGTCGGCGTCTTCCGGGGTGACTAGATGCCGTGATCACACGTGATCACGGCATCTAGTTGCGTCTAAACCCGGAAGCGTTCGCTTCCGGGTGGTGTACAGACACCCCGTGTGGCCAATCGGGGTGTCTGTACACCATATGAAAACTGTAATCCTCGCTGGTGAGGATTACAGTTTTCAAAGTGCAATTCTTATTCTGGCCACTAGATGGCAGGCCAGGATAAGAAATGAGCAATTCATGGATTTAACTGCCTCTAGTAAATCCATGATTGCTCATAAAGAAAATTAAAAAGCCACAATATATAAGCTCATATTTGAGCATTCAAATAGTAAAAAAAAAATTAAAAAAAAATGTTAAAAAATATATAAAAAAATAAAAAGATATAAAAGTTCAAATCACCCCCTTTCCGTATAAGTAAAAAATAAATACCTAAATAACACTAAATATAGACATCATGGGTATCACCGTGACCGAAAACGCCCGTACTTTTAAAATATAAAAAAAAATCCAATACGGCGAATTGTGTGGCGGAAAAAAGCGTCCAAATTGCGATTTGCCGTTTTTTGTCGCTTTTTTTTCTAAAAAAAATTAAATAAAAAGTGATCAAAAGTCATA
>ONZH01021560.1:0-77151 GCA_900303285.1 Rhinella marina | reverse complement strand
CACACCTGAGGGGCTATATCAGTATAAGGTGTTACCTTTTGGCCTGCATGGTACTCCCGGCCACAATTCCAGCGTTAATGGACATTGTACTTCGTTCCGCATCGTCGGTACGCCTCAGCTTACCTCGATGACATTGTCATTTATAGTGCCGACTGGGAGAGTCACCTGGCAAAGTACAGGCCGTAGTGAATTCCCTCCGAAGGGCGGGGTTTAACCGCTAACCCAAAAAAATGTGCTGTAGGATTGCAGGAGACAAAGTACCTAGGGTATGTCATTGGGCGCGGTGTCATCAAACCCCAGATGAGCAAGATTGAGGGCAATACGGAATTGGCCACAACCTGTCACCACCAGGCAAATAAAGTCGTTCCTTGGGGATGGTGGGTATTACATGAGGTTTGTTCCCCACTTTGCTACGTTAGGCAGCAACATTGACAGGCTCTTGAAGGGACGGAAATTTGGTGATGGTTCACTGGAATGACCAGGCGGAAGAGGCTTTTTCCGCATTGAAGTCGGCCTTGTGTGGGTCACCCGTGCTGGTGACGCCTGACTTCAGGAGGGAGTTTGTGGTACAGATTGATGCCTCTGAAGTAGGCCTCGGAGCTGTACTGTCTCAGGAAGTCAACGGGAGGAGCATCCTGTTGTTTTCCTGAGCCGCAAACTCGCCCCAGCTGAAACAAGGTACAGTATAGTGGAGAGAGAGTGCCATCAAATGGGCACTCGAGTCTCTCTGCTACTATCTTGTTAGGGAGGAAGTTCTGCCCTGGTGACCGACCACTCCCCTCTCAAATGGATGAGCCAGGCCAAAGAGAGGAATGCTCGGGTCACCAGATGGTTTGCTTTCATTACAGAACTTTAAATTCACAGTCGAGCACAGAGCGGGGCCGGTTACAGGGAAACGCGGATGCCCTGTCCCGAGTGCACTGTTTGATAAGTGTTCACCCCCTCAAGGTTGAACAAAGGGGGGGGGGGGTATGTGACACATTGAAAGGTCTGTTGCTTGAGGGAAGGTATTTTCCTCCCAGCATGTGCTGCTGGGCTGATTGACAGCCAGGTGAAGTCAAGCATCGGACTGGATTGTAGGTGCCGGTCCAGGCTTTGCCAACACCAAACTGCTTTAAAAAGCCAGCCAAACTAACAGAGAGGGGGCAGGCTGGTGCCTGGATGAAGGCTGAAGATCTGTCTGGGAGGACAGGGGGGATTTTGTTTCTGTAAATGGACCTCTTTATGCAGAACCTGCAGCATGGTGTGAATTAACATCAGGACTTTCAACTCAGGTGAAGTTGTTTTTGATGTACTGTTATACCTGCGTGTGTGAATAAAACACTGCAGTTGGAATAAGAACTGTTTTTGTGCCTCTGTTCTGCGTCCCGCTTACCCTGCCTACCAGAGCTAATCCCCACAATATACATATATATATATTATATATATACACTCACCGGCCACTGTTATTAGGTACACCATGCTAGTAACGGTTGGACCCCCTTTTGCCTTCAGAAACTGCCTCAATTCTTCGTGCATAGATTCAACAAGGTGCTGGAAAGCATTCCTCAGAGATTTTGGTCCATATTGACATGATGGCATCACACAGTTGCCGCAGATTTGTCGGCTGCACATCCATGATGCGAATCTCCCGTTCCACCACATCCCAAAGATGCTCTATTGGATTGAGATCTGGTGACTGTGGAGGCCATTTGAGTACAGTGAACTCATTGTCATGTTCAAGAAACCAGTCTGAGATGATTTCCAGCTTTATGACATGGCGCATTATCCTTGCTGAAAGTAGCCATCAGATGTTGGGTACATTGTGGTCATAAAGGGATGGACATGGTCAGCAACAATACTCAGGTAGGCTGTGGCGTTGCAAAGATGCTCAATTGGTACCAAGGGCCCAAAGAGTGCCAAGAAAATATTCCCCACACCATGACACACCACCACCACCAGCTTGAACCGTTGATACAAGGCAGGATGGATCCATGCTTTCATGTTGTTTGACGCCAAATTCTGACCCTACATCCGAATGTCGCAGCAGAAATCGAGACTCATCAGACCAGGCAACGTTTTTCCATCTTCTACTGTCCAATTTCGATGAGCTTGTGCAAATTGTAGCCTCAGTTTCCTGTTCTTAGCTGAAAGGAGTGGCACCCGGTGTGGTCTTCTGCTGCTGTAGCCCATCTGCCTCAAAGTTCGACGTACTGTGGCATTCAGAGATGCTCTTCTGCCTAAACCTTGGTTGTAACGGGTGGCAATTTGAGTCACTGTTGCCTTTCTATCAGCTTCGAACCAGTCCTGCCCATTCTCCTCTGACCTCTGGCATCAACAAGGCATTTCCGCCCACAGAACTGCCGCTCACTGGATGTTTTTTCTTTTCGGAACCATTCTCTGTAAACCCTAGAGATGGTTGTGCGTGAAAATCCCAGTAGATCAGCAGTTTCTGAAATACTCAGACCAGCCCTTCTGGCACCAACAACCATGCCACGTTCAAAGGCACTCAAATCACCTTTCTTCCCCATACTGATGCTCGTTTGAACTGCAGGAGATTGTCTTGACCATGTCTACATGCCTAAATGCACTGAGTTGCCGCCATGAGATTGGCTGATTAGAAATTAAGTGTAACGAAGCAGTTGGACAGGTGTGTACCTAATAAAGTGGCCGGTGAGTGTAATATATATATATAATATAGATATATATATATATATATATATACACACACACACATTTTATATCTCAGTATTCCTTATAATGGGAAATTCAGATTAATGTCAGGGTTTCATATAACGTATGACTGAAGGTAGTTTATAGGTCTTATAGGTTGTGTTAGGGACTTTTTTTCTTTATTTGACCACACAAATAAAATTGGATTTCGCGTGGTCACAAATTACCCTATAATTATGACCACATTCACAAAATGTTCCACTTCCATCTCCGCATACACACTCAATGACAAGAGAAAGGAAAGCTTCACTTGCCAAGGCATGCTCCTCCTATATATTTTGTTTACCACAATGTTTTTGTTTTCTTGGCACCATTACTACAATGATGATACAAGCAAACCACAACATTTTTCATAACCATAAACTTTCCAGATAATTTGTAGTGTTGATTTTTTTCAGATAAAGGGTAAAATAATCAATCAAACCTTGCGACCTCTACATTGTTTTCTAGGGCAGCAACTTTCATACGAGAGTGAATGTTTCTGATACTGCAGTGTAGCCAATTTAAGTGAATGAGAATGAGCTGAAGAACCAGGCACAACCACTCATGGGCATTGCTCTACCTGGATACAATGAAGGCTGTTATGCCCCAGTGATCACTGTTTCCCCTTCGTCCTGTGATCTGTTTGGGTCCCTGGTGTTATCCACTCTTTATACACTGATGGAGGATTAAATAGACCATATGCCCTGGGCTGTTCCCAAAACTTTTCCCCAACCCTTTTGCCATACTACTGTATGTCTATATTCAACAACTGTTCTAGCCTTGGCAACTGTGTCCGTGTCCAGTCATTGCTGATAATATTAGACTGTGTAAGGGCACATCCTATTGACAAGGGAAATGATAAAATCCAGTTGTCAGTTAGGCCTGGGTACATGGATACTTTTTGTGGAATACAAGGATTTACTATAGCAGATATGTAAAAAGAGTGGACGACTTTTCTAATATCCAGTGGCTCAAAGGTGATGCCTTCTCTAATTGTATCTTATCCTATTTTTCTTCTATATTCAGCAAAGACCACCATGACAACTTCTCCAGACTACTGCAGAGTTTTCTATCAGGACATCTTTGGCCTCTCCCTTCTGCAGACATCCAGATCCACTAGAGCAAGGCACATACAGAACCCAAACCAATTCCCAGAATATATACAAACCCCTGACCAAATTCCCTAAACAAACAGAGATGTCAGACCCTCTAAAGTATCATAGTCCCCAGGCAACCCTAAACAAATACAGACCCAGATCAGATTCCCTATATACTGACCCCTAAATTAATACAGACCCCCTAAATACAGACTCTCTTCCTTTGTGAAGCCTCTTTGCTGTTCTGTCCTCTGGTTTTAGGACCTGCACAGATACAGTATGGCCATTTTGACTTTATCAGTATAGGACCTTTAACAAGAACTACATAGATATGGTCATATAACTTTTTCTGTGCAGGTCCACAATATGCATCTAATCGTTGAGCACGTTAGATTATTGCCATTATTTAATCTGCTACTGAGGAGCCAACAAAACAGAAGCACGGTGGCTCTACGTTAGAACTGGAGTCTTGCTGCACTGGGATGCTAGGGTATAATCTGACCAAGCACAACATCTGTATGGAGTTTGTATGTCCCAATGTTTGCATGGTTTTCCTCCAGGTACTCTGGTTTCTTGCCACGCTCCAAAGACATACTAATAGGGACCTTAGATTGTGAGCCCCACTGGGGACAGAGAGTGATTGGGGGGACATTTATCAAATCCAGTGTAAAGGTAAAGTGGCGTAGATGCCCATAGTTTCACAGATTCCATTTTCATTTTTGTCAGAGCTCCTTTGGAAAACGATAGGTGGAATCTGGTTACTATGTGCACCTAAGCGCAATATAACAGAATTTTAGGACGGAATGCAAAATGGAACCCTTTAATCCCTTCCCGACCAGTGCCGTACTAGTACGGCGCTGGTCGGGTCTTTAAAGATGGCACCCGCTCCTGAGTAGAGCAGGCGCCATAGCCACAGGTGAACTGCTCATTCATACACCTTGAATGCCGCGGTCAATCCTGACCACGGCACCCGAGCGTGGCAAACACCGGAAGCGCGCGCTTCCGGTGTTGCTCCGGCTCCCCCGTGTGGTGATCGGAGGAGCCAGAGCATGTCTGCAGCAGAGCCTGTCATAGTGAATGACAGGAGGCTTCTGCATAGACTTTCCTATGGAGCCCTTCTGTGTAATAGGGCTCCATAGGAAAGCAGTAAAATCATCATAGACTCCAATGCTAATGCAGATGATTGCTTGTTATAGTTCCCTATGGGAACTATAAAAAAGTGTAAAAAAAAATTAAATAAATAAAGTTAAAAAAAAACATAAAAGTTCAAATCACCCCCCTTTCCCCAAAATAAAAATAAAAGTATTAAAAAATTTTAAAAAATACACATCATGGGTATCGCCATGTGCGAAAACGCCCATATTACAAAAATATAAACATTTCTTTCCCATACGGAAAACAGCGAAACGGAAAAAAGCGTCAAAATGGCAGATTCGTTGTTTTTTGTCGCTTTTTTAAAAAAATAAATAAATAAAAAGTGATCAAAAAGTCATACACACCCCAGAATGGTATCAATGAAAAGTTCAGATCGCCCCGCAAAAAATGAGCCCCCATACAGCTCCGTACACATAAATATCAAAAAGTTATAGGGGTCAAAACATGACAAAGAAAAAAAAAATTCCAACTTTATAATTATTTTATCACTATCAAAACGCAAGAAAAACTATACATATTAGATATCGCCGTACTGACCTTTAGCATGAAAGTAACTGGTCAGTTTAAATGAACATCAAACGCCATAAATAAAAAACCCGTACAACTGTGGCGGAATTGCGTTTTTTTGCAATTTCACCCGATTTGGAATTTTTTTCCCGCTTACCACTACATCATATGCAATATTAAATGGTGGCGTTGGAAAGTACAACTTGTCCTGCAAAAAACAAGCCCTCATACAGCTATGTGAGCAGAAAAATGGGGGAGCGCAAAAATGCAGGGAGCGCAAAACGAAAACGGAAAAAAAAAATCCGGGGCTGAAAGGATTATGAGGTATTCTCTTTTGCTCTGTCCTAATATATTTCTATGGACACATATAAAGATTACATTCTAACAGAATTCCTAATGCTAAGGAGAACCCGCCCTAAGCCACACCAGATTTGGGCTTCGGAATACTGACAACGCTATATATGTAAGTAAAAACAAATGGCACCTGCTGAACAAACAAAACACATAATAACTAAATAGTAATTCACTTATTGTAAAGGTAATTGGCCTATGCTTTAAAACTGGCCCAGACAAAAAAAATGACATAAATACCGAAAAGCTGGCAATCAGTGGGCAATCACTAGGATGCTATGAGTGGCCTTAGCACAGCCCTAGCACTTATTGCCTACACTAGTTGTCATACCTGATTCTCACAATGTTCTAAGATATAAAGGCTCTGAAAAGCCAGTCTGCGTTTCACTAAAAGCAGTAATTTCACAGTTTCTAACCTGGTGCTTTAGCAATTGAATGTTCAGGATTATAGAATGTTTGAAATAAAAACAGCAGAGAACGGAGCCGGCAATCAAACATTCATGTCACGTTTTATTGCATTGACACATAA
Source organism: Rhinella marina (assembly GCA_900303285.1). NCBI lineage: Eukaryota > Metazoa > Chordata > Amphibia > Anura > Bufonidae > Rhinella > Rhinella marina. Next base: position 70,818 of record ONZH01021560.1, on the reverse strand, counting down.
AATCAGCACTTGCTTCAGTCGATTCGGCTCAATTATATAGACCCCATTTTTCCTTCATCTTCCGCTCTCCACTACAGAATATATTGAATAGAAAAGAAAAATTACATAACACAGAAAGCCACTCCGCTATTGCACAGAATTGATGGTGCGGGTGAAGTTTAAATCGAAACAGTTCTAGGAACATTTGGGAACACAAGTGCTGCGTATGTAGTTTTTGCTCTGCGTTAATGACTCAGCTTTCAGCCACACCATAGTAACATAGACTGAAAAAAGACGTGCGTCCATCCAGTTCAACCTGTTATCCTGCAAAGTTGAACTACACGAGGTAGAAGCCAATTTTCACTCATTTTAGGGGGGGAAAAATCCTTCCCGACTCCAATCAGGCAATCAGAATAACTTCCTGGATCAACGACCCATCTCTAGTAACTATAACCTGTAATATTGTTACCCTCCAGAAATACATCCAGCCCCCTCTTGAACTCTTTTGAGGAACTTACCATTACCACCTCCTCAGGCAGAGAGTTCCATAGTCTCACTGCTCTTACCGTAAAGAATCCTCTTCTATGTTTGCGTACTAACCTTCTCCAACCTCCAAGCCATCCTTTCCCCTACAACAGATGCCCCTTCCACATTGAGGTGCAGCCCAATCCTCTCACAGAACCTGTAGCCAACAAGTCGGCCCAGTTCTCTAGAAACCCAAACCCCTCCTTCCTACACTAGTTCTTCAGCTACTTGTTTACTTCCCAAATCTCCCACTGCCTTTCTGGAGTGGCTCATAGTACAGATAGTATTTCAGAAAATAACACTTTTGAGGTCCTTGACCCTTCACCTACCGCTAAATTTGTTATTAGTGCCAATATGCACCACGACCACTGGGTCTTCACCAGTCCCAGTAATCTATTAACCTGAATCTGCAATATTTCCAGAAGATGTACATTTGGACTGCATTGTCAATCATGAAGCACATACTTGCTAATGGGGATTACCCCCAAAAAAGGAAAAAAATGATATAGTGCAATGAAAATAAGACAAAAAATGAATAAGTGCAGTTCCCACCCACTGCATGTGAATGTACCTTTCTGTTCCACCAATTAAGGCCTATAGATGCCAGGGCAGAGAGGAGCTACAGTAATAATCAATATCTCTCAGTCTGGTGGACTCAAGCCACTAATATATTTCAGGCTGCACCAGACTAAATTTGCAGTTTTCTGTGGCTGTTGGTTTCCATATATATGGGTTATTTATAGTGTGATAATCTTTTTTATTACTTACTGCACCATGACGTAAGTATACGTTCCTTGATGTACAGGTATGACACAACTTCCAATGAAGTTGGACATTATGACAGGAGAGGGAAATCTGGCAAGGGATCAATCACAGCAGTTACAAGCTCTGATCTCTTTAGTTGATGGCGGCAAGTTAAACAGTTCGTGTTGATCTTCCCTCACAGAGAGAAAAAAAAACCCAGCTATGCCTCCTTTACCCCAGTGATCATTCCCTGACCCTACTATTGTATTAGGGGATTTTCACATTTTTATCTCATAGATCACACATCAATTGTATTTTTGATAGCTTTATATACAAATAGGTAGTATTTTCTACGGACAACCTGGTCAAGTTTATAGCTAACCAAATCAATCTCCCAGCATTTCATTTAGGTAAATCCTAATTCTTTTGTCAGGCCCCAGAGGTGGTGTCCCATCAATAGTTCCTAAATGCTTCAATTCTGGTGTTACTAACAAGCCATCAGTGTTGTCTGATTGGTCAGTGGCCATTTTTAGAGACCATACAAAAAAATATCTTTATTAATGTCAGTTTTTAGTGCCCCACCCGCCAAGACGACTCTCGGTAAAATACAGGCACCAGTAACACCTTTCATGGTCAATATTTTAGACAACCACACTAAACATGATCACCTGAAGATCCATGTGTTTGGAGACAAGATTCTCGGAACTGGTGGCAGTCTTCTTCACAATATCACAACAGACTGAGAACTTCCAAGTAAGCAGCAGATGGACTGGATCATCAGGAGATGTCAATATCAGATAAGGGTTGGAGGAATGAATCATCTCTTTACTTGGAGCTTTGTTAATATTTGACATTCACAGAAAGTGCAAACCACATAAAGCCATATGGATCCAGCAAACTAAATGTAGATTGACCTAGATAACAGTGTCTGGTAATGGCCAGAACAATCCTTCATACCACATATTTATGTGTCTCAATGGAAAACCAACTAGCTAGATGTGAATACTGAGGGAGGTGACACTTTAGTGATGTGTTTTTTTCATAGGAACTAGGCCAATGTTTATTACAAATAACAGTAATAATAACCTTACTATAGCTACAGGATATATAGCCAGATGACTATACTAATATTTACTTGTAAATCTGCATTTGATACTAAATTGTTTTTTGAAGTTCTGTACTCGAGTAACGTCGGAGCCTCATCTAATAGGCGGAGGTCTGACTTCCGGCACCCCCAAAATCAACAGTTTTAAGAGGCTGTAGGCCACGGATGAATGCTGCAGCCTGTTTTTAGTATACCAAGCACAGTGCCGTACACTGTATTATGGCTGTGTTTGGTATTGCACCTCAAATCCATTCGCCCACACGCCAAGGAAGAGGCTGCATTGCTCACCAGGGCGCCACAGTTGCTTCTAACAGTAGATCAGTGGGGGTGCCAGAAATCAGACGTCCACCTATCAGATAATGCGTTTTGATGAAGAAATTGCATCTTCACCAGGCCAGTAACAAGACAATCATAGACAAATTTACATTTTTGTCATGCCTTGTCTACACTGTGCATTATGCTAGTATTTCAATGATAATTCTACTGTCTTTAGGAAAGACATTTGATGAATATGTGCACTAGAATACCAACACTGGACATACCAGGGGTAAACCTAGCCTTTCTGCTGTCTGAGGTTAAAATTGAAAAGCCCCCACCCCATAGCAAATTATCAACCTAACCCCTTCCCCAGCCCTACTGTTAAATACATACTTGGAAAACATTACATACAGAGCTACAAAACATACAGGGTAATACAGCACCCCATACCTCTTACATGAAGTGGTATCTCCTCTGATGTAGATCTTCTGTTTCTTCGTTTTTTCCATTCGGACCAGACCACCATGATGATTTCCTTCAGCCATCTCTTGTCTCTGCATAGTTTGACACACAGGCATCTTAGTTTCCTACTTTTCCATCATCTTCCCACCTTCTGAACACATCATCCTGCCACCCCCAATACAGTGGCCACTGTGCTCCCTAATATTATACTGTAAAAACAGTACCACATAGATAGTGCCCCATTCAATAATACCATAAAGCTTAGACCAGCAGGGACCTGGTAAGGCAGAGTTTCATTGCAGATTCCAGCAAACATAGTGAACAAAAAATTTGCTGCATGCAACAATATTTTGTCTAGCAGAATGCCAAACTGTGGAAACCTAGTGCATCCCATTATCGTCAATAAGATGTCATATCCAGACAGCCTGCGGAAATTGAGGGGGCGCAGGGCGCTCACAGTGGGGTCGCAGGGCGCTCACAGTGGGGGCACAGGACAATCACGGTAGGGGGGCAGGGTGCTCACAGTGGGGGCGCAGGACGCTCACAGTGGGGGGCGCAGGAGGCTCACACAGAGGGCGCAGGGTGCTAACAGAGGGGGCGCAGGACGCTCACCCAGGGGGCACAGGACGCTCACACAGGGGGCGCAGGACGCTCACACGGGGTGCAGGACGCTCATACCGGGGGCGCAGGACGCTCACACAGGGGGCCCAGGATGCTCACACAGGGGGCGCAGGAGGCTCACACAGGGGGCGCAGGAGGCTCACACAGGGGGCGCAGGAGGCACAGAGTGGGGGCGCAGGAGGCACAGAGTGGGGGCCCAGGATGCTCACACAGGGGGCCCAGGACGCTCACACAGGGGGCACAGGAGCCTGGAGCAGTGCAGGCAAATGATGGGGGCGGAGCTATGTCACTGAACATCGATGTCTGTGGCAGCAGGATTCTGGAGGTTCCGTGAGAGGGGGAAACTCCCCCCCCTCCCCGTGCTGATGCCGGCCCTGCACATGGGAAGGAATAATGCAAGTCACCAGTACATACTAAATGGTAAAACACTGGGTAACACTGACATGCAAAGGACCTAGGAATTTTAGTAAACAGCAAACTAAGCTGCAGAAACCAGTGTCAGACAGCTGCTGCCAAGGCCAATAAGATAATGGGTTGCATCAAAAGGGGCACAGATGCCTGTGATGAGAACATAGTCCTGCCACTTTACGAATCACTAGTCAGACCACACATGGAGTACTGTGTACAGTTCTGGGCTCCTGTGAACAAGGCAGACATAGCAGGGCTGGAGAGGGTTCAGAGGAGGGCAACTAAAGTAATAACTGGAATGGGTGGACTACAGTACCCAGAAAGATCATCAAAATTAGGGTTATTTACTTTAGAAAAAAGACAACTGAAAGGAGATCTAATAACTATGTATAAATATATCAGGGGTCAGTACAGAGATCTCTCGCATGATCTATTTATCCCCAGGACTGTGACTGTGACGAGGGGACATCCTCTGCGTCTGGAGGAAAGAAGGTTTGTACACAAAGGATTCACAGAGGATTCTTTACTGTAAGAGCAGCGAGACTATGGGACTCTCTGCCTGAGGAGGTGGAGATGGTAAGTTCACTAGAAGAGTTAAAGAGAGGCCTGGATGTATTTCTGGAGTGATCCAGGGAGTTATTCTGATTGCCTGATAGGAGTCCGGAAGGATTTTTTTCCCCTAAAGTGGCTAAAATTGGCTTCTACCTCACAGAGGTTTTTTGCCTTCCTCTGGATCAACTTGCAGGATAACAGGCTGAACTGGATGGACAGATGTCTACACAGCAATCGTCATCCCAAGAACAATGATTTTGTATATGGACAAGTGATAGCCAGTGGCATACCTCCCATACAGGCAGACCATACAGCTGCTATGGAGCCCATGGGCAAGGGGTGTCTGCAGTGGAGAATAGGCCACACCCCGTAATTACCTTCAATGCTGGCCCCTATCCATCTTCAGTCTAAAATTCCACTCTAGTCAGTGGAAAAAGCTAAAGGACCTTTGATGATGTCATGACAGGTCCTGTACATCTAGCAAGCGAACTGCACAGAGAATAATGTAGTTCCCAGCAGGGCCGGTTTTAGACAAAATGTGGCCCCGGGCAAATTAAAGGTGAGGCCCCAAATCTTGTAACAATGTACTAACAACACAGTTATATTCTGTCAATTCCGGCCCTCCCTCACAGATTTAAACCCCATAAAGCTCCTTACACAGTTCTTCACCCTCATGTCCCCAGAATATGTCACATGCCCCCTCCCCTCACACAAATGAGTTACCCTCCTTGACAAAAAAGTTACAGCAATTGAGCAGGTTGTCATACAGCATGTACCTCAGGACTGCAGTGCACACCACTAGACCTTCCCTGACCCGGCCGCTTGCAGGCATACACAACCCTTCTCACCCAAAGTAGCTCCACGAGCTGCAGTGTCCGTGCAGAAAGAAATCTCTATCCTATACACATTTGGTCATGTGACCATCAACCCCTTTCCGACATCCGCCGTAAATGTGCCGCGCATGTCGGGTCTTTAAAGTGGTGCCCACTCAGGAGCAGTGCGCCTGCCATAGCAACCAGGTGCATGCTGTGTCATACCGCAGGCACCTGAGACCAATGTCCACGATCTGAAGTTATGCTGACCTGGACATTTAACCACCCAGATGCCATGGTCAAATGTTACCACGGCATCGGAGAGTGTTAAAATGTGTCATTTTTAGAAAGCACCATGTTCTAGTAATGAGCTGCAGCCTGTACTAGGCTTCCAGGCTCATTATTGGTATATCCCAATTCAAGCCACTACAGTACGTAGCAGCACTGAACTATGATATAGTGATTACTATACAGAATAATGGAGCAATTTCCATTATTCTGTATAAGTTGCAATCTGATGATTGCAAGTTGTGGTCCACTTGGGGACCTAACTAAAGGTGTTTAAAAAAAAAAAAAAAAAAAAAAAAAAAAGTAAAAAAAGTTTTGAAAATCTAAAAAAATCTGAAAATTAAAATCAACCCCTGTTCTCAAAAATAAACAAAAATATTAACATAATGGGCATCGCCACACGCAAAAATGCCCGTACTATTAAAATATTTAAAAAAGTTTGCTCATATGGCAAATGACGTAACAGGAAAAATAAGGCTGATTCAACCTTTTTTAATCAAAATCTCCAGAGAAAATTGAATAAAAAGTGATCATCATACATAGCCCGCAAAAAATGAGCCCCCAACTCATCTTCGTAGACATAACGATAGAAAAGTTATGGGGGTCGGAATATCGCGATGAAAAGAAAAAAAATAATTTTTTCCAAAGTGAGTCCTGATGTTTATAGCACTGACTGAGTGGCCTATAGAGGTCTTGAGCGGGGGTGCTGATAGGGCAAAAAATACTGGCCAATTTTACACAAGTACCTCACATGTCAATACACTGCTGTATATACTATATAACTGTACACACTGCATCTGTTATACCTCCTTTGTGTGCCAGGGCTGTTTTGTAATCCCAGTCCGGCCCTGATGGCACACTATATAACACACATCAGCAAGCACAGTTCATGGAGCAAAGGGAGAGGCCCGGAATGGGTATTGGGATGTGCTATAAATGGGGTATGGGGGCCCAATTTAGATTCTTGGTATGGGGCCCAGTGATTTCTATGTATGCCTCTGGTGATAGCAGCAGCCATCGCTGATCCTTATAGTGTGGAGGTGATTCCTGCGTGTAAATGCAGCTCTTCACATCCACTTAACGAGCAGCCGATTGTGGGAAAGGAAAGTGTCCTTCCTGATAAATCGGCTGCTCCTCCCAGTATCTAAATGTATCTTAAGCATTGGAATGGCAATGGTGGGGGCTTATGAGATAAGTAAATGTACAATTGATTTGCCAGGTTTGAGTTTTGCAATGCATTAAAGGGAATCTATCACAAAAACCTGTTCTATATTTTATTTATGCTAAAAAAATCTATTATATATTTGTAAGAAATAATAAATAAATAAATAAAAATTCCAATGTGTGAAATATTATAAATAAATATTAGATTTTACCATATTTACCATCTTTGGTCACCAGGGGGAGCTCTGCTGGCCAAATGAGGCTTTGAGCAACCTGTAAGTAGGCATGCTGCAAAAAAGTGGGTGGTACCAATGACATCACCAATTCACACCTTCAGCGGTGACATCACTGCTTCAGCAAGATAAGATGAGACAATGGCTTCATTACAAAAACACAGATCTCTGCTCCTCAGTCTCCTCCCCCACTGGTCACATGGCCGATTACATCACTAAGGTCCTACAGCCCCAAGAACCTCCATCTACTCTGTTTCTGAGTCCCCAGCAGCAAGGAGGGAGGACCTGGCTGTGTGTTACTGGTGTCATCACAGGGGCGGGCTCACATCTTCCATTCATTCTCTATAGAGTCAGCAGCGACTGAGGAAGCCTATGTACATGCCTGAGGTGCCATTGTGTTGTAAATCCAGACTGTCACACTTTACTTCCAACATGGCAGCCCCCATGTAAGGCAAGAAAACTGAATTAAAAAAAAAAACATTTACACAATTTGAAAAATACATTATGTTAAAACCTGCTTTTGTTATGTTGTACAACATATCAAAAATTTTTTCTTCGCGATAGTGTCCCTTTAAGGTAATTTACATTTTGTAGAATCAATGGATGACATTTTAAAGACTCTATTGTCCACTACAAGAGCCCAGACCTCAACATCGAGGAATGTGTTTGTGAATATTTGGATTATGAAAACCAGAAACTGCTCACAATGTCTGGGAAGATGTTAACAAGAAGCATGGAAAAATATTCCTGCAGTTTGCATTGAAAACTGGAGGCTTGTCTCCCTAACTAATGGAAGTCCATAAAAAATGTACAATAATACTGAAAAATGTGATATAATATGGAGATGTTGATGGTCCTTTGTAATTTTCTCTTAGGTATATCACTATGATCACCCTATAGAGCCAGGCATACTGTCCTGTCCGGTAGGATTGACCATGGTGAATTACATGAGCTATCTATGGCTGCAAAAAGTGAAAGTCAATGGAATTCATACTTTTATTCGTGATCAAAAGAGGTGCTTAGAGCACCGAGGGGCTGGCCTACCTCCTCAGAGTGTCGCATCTCCCATCGTTACTCCCCCTCATGCTCTGATTTATGGGGCCAGGCATCTCCACTATTCGGATGCATAGCCCTGAAATCTCGCGCATGTGCTGGTCATCAGCACTTGCACAATTGAGAGCTCAGAGTGGCAAGAGTCTCATGAGCTGCACACACTGATTGAGATCTCACTGGTGTATGCATGAGATTTCAGGGCCAGGCATCCGAACAGTGGAAATGCCTGACCCTATCAAGCAGGGCATGAGGGGAAGTGGTGAGAGGAGGAGATGAAGCAATGCTCCAAGAGGCTAGTCCACCCCTGGGTGCTCCGAGTACCACATCTTCAAAAGAATAAAATTTCACTGCAATGGTATCTCCATTGATGGCACATTTAATACACCATGTTCAACACTACTAGGCAGTGTGCTTGGTTTTAAAGAGATGATCATGGTGACAGATGCTCATTAAGTAATATGTTAGGATCCCACCTTTAGGATCCACAAGTGTTAGGAGAACTAAGGTCCTCTGTCCACTATTTCGGCAGGTGAGAAGGCTGACTGCTATGCATTCACACACAGATTCAATGGAGAGGTGACTAAACAAAAATGCCTGGACATCTCCATGTTTAGTCTACAACTAGATTCCTAATAGATATGCCCTAAATAACGATGGTTGAGAATACCCCGTCAACGGCTGTTTAAAACAGAAATGTAAACAATAAGGATGGTTCCTGACTTTAGCTGAGTGCTATAATTTTTCATGACCTAATAATCCAGAATGACAATCCAGCATCTTGAATGCAACTAACTATGAAGAAGTGGTGTGCTTAATAATATATTAAATACTGTATTTTTCACAACCATAAGACTCAATTTTTTCCTCCAAAATGTGGGGAAAATACCAGTGCATCTTATGGGGTGAATACTAATGAGCGCTTCCATTATGGAAGAACTCATTGCTACCGGAGGACCGTGAAGCGGTGAATGCAGAGCTCCCCGGGCTCTGTACTCATTGCAGAGCGCGCGGCAGGAAGAGATGGAGCTGGATCTAGGGAGCGGAGGCAGTGGCAGGAGCAGTAAGTGGATTTATTTATTTAATTGGCTCTGAGCCAGGGGGTCTGTACTGAGGTCTGGCGGTCATTCACATTCAGGAGTCCGATCTGACGTCTGAATGGGGGGGGGGGGCGGGGCGGTTATTCATAATGGGGCTGTTTTCTGAGGTCTGGGGGTTGTTCACATTGGGGGTCTGATCAGAGCTCTGATTGAGGGTCATTTACATTGGGGTCTGATCTGAGGTGTTATTGGGGTTTTATTAACATTGGAGTCAGAGCTGAGGTCTGATTGAGGGTCTTATTAACATTGGGGTCTGAGTTAAGGTCTGGTTGAGGGTCTTATTAACATTGGGGGTCTGACTAGGGCTCTAAACTATGTCTGATTAACATTTAGCGTCTGATTGGGGGTCTGATCTGAGGTCTGATTAACATTTGGGGACAGATTTTTTTTCTTTTTCTCCTCCTCTAAAACCTAGGTGCGTCTTATGGGCAGGTGCGTCTTATAGGGTGGAAAAGTAATTCACCATGCCTGGTTATGCTACCTGGTAAAATTTAGTGATGTGGCATAAAGGACAATAATAACAAGTGTAAATCTACAGCAGGACTCAGATGAAAGATTGAGAAGAGTGCAGGAAGCCAGGTATTTATTGAGGCTCTCCTGGATATGGTTCTATTTCTGGCCTCTGAATTATATTAACATTTAATTCAGTGACATATAAGAATATCACACAAGCGAGCAAGTTGGAACTAGATTTCTGGTGTTTTCAACTGACTCATTTTCCTGCAGAATTTTGCAGCCAAGGATTTTTCATTTTACTTTAATATCAAATTCCTGTTTGTTCTGTCTCTTTCTCAGCCAGTTTTCATTTATTGCCTGTGCGCCACCATAACAGAATAAAAACAACGGAAAAGGCTTTAGCAGGCTGCAGAAATGTAATTTCTGAGAAAAGGGACATTTACTTCGTATAGTTAAATATGTAATGCATATCGCCCCTAGAGAAAATGCAGCAGAAACTGTCAAAATACCCGGCATGCATACAAGATGTGGAAGGAGGGTCCAAAATCAAAAAGAAAATGTGCCCTTTTCCAGTTCACTCCTTTGATGGAGACCTGTAACTAGAATTTTTAGGGCCCCAAAGTCAGTAATGGGCTCCAGTGTTGCAGCAAAATAAAATAACACAGCAAAATAACTACTTATCTTAGCAGCAGCCAATTACGAACAGGTGTCATATATCAGATCTTCTCCATCAGGGGTGGATTGGGAACTTGTGGCCCTGGAAAAAAATGCTAAAAGTGGCCCCATTTTGTAGTTGGGTCTAAACTGATGGAAGGCAGGCCCTATAATACACCACCTTATACCACCCCAACAGAGTCAAATAGCACAGTCAATCACAATACTGCCAGCAGCACAAAGTACATCCCCAAAAACTTCCATTGGCTGGTTGTGAGGAGGGCCCAGATGGCCCCATGGGCATCGGCCCACCAGGAAGTTTTCCTGTAAGGTCTATGGCCAATCCACCTCTGTTCTCCATAACAGATTACACACATACGTAGTAGAGCTAGATATGATAGTTATAGCTGTAGTTATGTCTATGATGCCTTCAAGTCCTGCTCCACCATCTATACCTTCTGCATCAAGGATTTAGTCTGCCTTTCCACTCATGCTATTTTGGACTGTTGGAAAGTGACAGCAAGGGGTTTAAGCTAATTTTCCCCAAAAGTTGTTGAAACGAAGTAGATGTGGATATCCTGTGTCATTTGAACATATTTAGCTTGGGGCTACTCCTAAGTAGTTGTCTAAGTAGCCAGGGCCAGATTAAGGCTACCAGCAGTATGGAGCACAAAATTTATGATGGGGCCCCCCCTCGCCGCAACTTACGCGAGGCCCTCCAGAACAATGTAACAAAGTTCCGTTGAGGGTTATGTTTGAATCCAGTTTCAAGAATTTAAATGTAATCCTTGAACGGAAAGCCCAGTGAAGGGCTAATAGTGATCTAAATATAGCCTTTGAAAGAATATCAACGAGATGTTACCAGTTGGGTGGGTGGAGGTCGCTGATACTGTCCAATCAGTGCTGGCAGACTGAAAAGACGCACCCCAACTGGAAACAGCCAGTTGACTATTTATATAAAAATGACGTCATCGTGTCCGTCTGCTCTGTTGCCCGCAGCTCCGGATAGGCCCTGGCTCTGGCCTATTCGGGGCTGCGGTGACCCGGGTCAGACGGATGCGACTATCTCACTGGCGGAAGTAGCCAGTGAGATAGGAGACAGCGGAGCACGGGAGCGCAAAGCTCCCGTGCTCCACTGTACCACCGGCAGCGGGGGGGCGGCACCAGGGGCGCGGGGGGTAGGGTGGCCACCTGCTTCATCTCAAAAAGGAGGACATTCTCAACCACACCCACAACCTGCTAAACCACATCCCCAACCTGCTAAACCACACCCACAATCTGCTAAACCACGCCCGTCATCCAGTAAGTGCCTGGCTGAAAAAAAAAAAAAAAAAGAGGAAAACCTTAAGCTGAGCTGTGCTGGGACTGGAGTGCTTGTTTGCTCTGGAGTTGACACTCCACATACAATAAGACATGAGACAGAGGGAGCACAGCGCTGGCAGCATCACCACAGTCATTTAAACACAAGGATGAGGAAACTTTTTTCCTCTTTTTGGTGATGTGCACACTGATGTGCAGGTGTATGGTTTGTGTCCACTGCAGCCAGTTCTCAGCATTAGATCACTGATTGGCTGCAGCAGTAACATACCATATACCGGCAAGTCCTTGCTGAAGAAACAGGTGACACATATTTGGATGGACATTACATTCACCAGCACCAGACATACCAGATGATACAGCAGCACATACCTCTTACATCCAGTGACGTCTTCCTGATGTAGATCTTCTCTTTTCTCATCTTCTCTATTTGGCCCACACTGCCATGACACTTCTTTCAGCCCCATCTTCTCTCTGCCACAAAGACATCATAGATTACCCACTTTTACTGTTATCCTGCTGCTGCCTAAAATACTGCGCCCACTGTGCTCCCCAATGTCCCCAAATACTATACCGTGCCCCCCGTACCCCCATCAGACCTCACATCAGCCCACATTGCCAGCATCAGACCTCAGATCAGCCCACAGTGCCCCCATCAGACCTCAGATCAGCCCGCTGTGCCTCCTTCAGACCTCAGATCAGCCCACAGTGCCTCCTTCAGACCTCAGATCAGCCCACTGTGCCCCCTTCAGACTTCAGATCAGCCCACTGTGCTTCCTTCAGACCTCAGATCAGCCCACAGTGCCTCCTTCAGACCTCAGATCAGCCCACAGTGCCTCCTTCAGACCTCAGATCAGCCCACGGTGCCCCCACCAGACCTCACATCAGCCCACCGTGCCCCCATCAGACCTCACATCAGCCCACAGTGCCAGCATCAGACCTCAGATCAGCCCACAGTGCCCCCATCAGACCTCACATCAGCCCGCTGTGCCTCCTTCAGACCTCAGATCAGCCCACTGTGCCCCCTTCAGACTTCAGATCAGCCCACTGTGCTTCCTTCAGACCTCACATCAGCCCGCTGTGCCTCCTTCAGACCTCACATCAGCCCACAGTGCTTCCTTCAGACCTCAGATCAGCCCACAGTGCCCCCTTCAGACCTCAGATCAGCCCGCTGTGCTTCCTTCAGACCTCACATCAGCCCAGTGTGCCCCCATCAGACCTCACATCAGCCCACAGTGCCCCCATCAGATCAGCCCACTGTGCCCCATCAGACCTCGCATCAGCCCACTGTGCCCCCTTCAGACCACAGATCAGCCCACAGTGCCTCCTTCAGACCTCAGATCAGCCCACAGTGCCCCCTTCAGACCTCACATCAGCCCACAGTGCCCCCTTCAGACCTCACATCAGCCCACAGTGCCTCCTTCAGACCTCACATCAGCCCACATTGCCCCCTTCAGACCTCACATCAGCCCACAGTGCCCCCATCAGACCTCAGATCAGCCCACAGTGCCCCCATCAGACATCAGATCACCCTATAGTGCCCCCTTCAGACCTCAGATCACCCTATAGTGCCCCCTTCAGACCTCAGATCAGCCCACAGTGCCCCCTTCAGACCTCAGATCAGCCCACAGTGCCCCCTTCAGACCTCAGATCAGCCCACAGTGCCCCCTTCAGACCTCAGATCAGCCCACAGTGCCCCCTTCAGACCTCAGATCAGCCCACAGTGCCCCCATCAGACATCAGATCAGCCCATAGTGCCCCCTTCAGACCTCAGATCACCCTAGAGTGCCCCCTTCAGACCTCAGATCACCTTATAGTGCCCCCTTCAGACCTCAGATCACCCTATAGTGCCCCCTTCAGACCTCAGATCACCCTATAGTGCCCCCTTCAGACCTCAGATCACCCTATAGTGCCCCCATAGACATCACATCAGCCTATAGTGAACCATTCAGACCTCAGATCAGCCCACTGTGCCTCCTTCAGACCTCACAGCAGCCCACCGTGCCCCCACCAGACCTCACATCAGCCCACCGTGCCCCCATCAGACCTCACATCAGCCCACCGTGCCCCCTTCAGACCTCAGATCAGCCCACAGTGCCAGCATCAGACCTCAGATCAGCCCACAGTGCCCCCATCAGACCTCACATCAGCCCTCTGTGCCTCCTTCAGACCTCAGATCAGCCCACAGTGCCTCCTTCAGACCTCAGATCAGCCCACTGTGCCCCCTTCAGACCTCAGATCAGCCCACTGTGCTTCCTTCAGACCTCACATCAGCCCACAGTGCCCCCTTCAGACCTCAGATCAGCCCGCTGTGCTTCCTTCAGACCTCACATCAGCCCCAGTGTGCCCCCATCAGACCTCACATCAGCCCACAGTGCCCCCATCAGACATCAGATCAGCCCACTGTGCCCCATCAGACCTCGCATCAGCCCACTGTGCCCCTTCAGACCTCAGATCAGCCCACAGTGCCTCCTTCAGACCTCAGATCAGCCCACAGTGCCCCCTTCAGACTTCAGATCAGCCCACAGTGCCTCCTTCAGACCTCAGATCAGCCCACAGTGCCCCCTTCAGACCTCACATCAGCCCACAGTGCCCCCTTCAGACCTCAGACTCAGATCAGCCCACAGTGCCCCCTTCAGACCTCACATCAGCCCACAGTGCCCCCTTCAGACCTGAGATCAGCCCACAGTGCCCCCTTCAGACCTGAGATCAGCCCACAGTGCCCCCATCAGACATCAGATCACCCTATAGTGCCCCCTTCAGACCTCAGATCACCCTATAGTGCCCCCATAGACATCACATCAGCCTATAGTGCCCTCATCAGACATCAGATCAGCCCATAGTGCCCCCTCCAGACCTCAGATCACCCTATAGTGCCCCCTTCAGACCTCAGATCACCCTATAGTGCCCCCTTCAGACCTCAGATCACCCTATAGTGCCCCCATCAGACATCAGATCAGCCCACAGTGCCCCCTTCAGACCTCAGATCAGCCCACAGTGCCCCCTTCAGACCTCAGATCAGCCCATAGTGCCCCCTTCAGACCTCAGATCACCCTATAGTGCCCCCTTCAGACCTCAGATAACCCTATAGTGCCCCCTTCAGACCTCAGATCACCCTATAGTGCCCCCTTCAGACCTCAAATCACCCTATAGTGCCCCCTTCAGACCTCAGATCACCCTATAGTGCCCCCATCAGACATCAGATCAGCCCACAGTGCCCCTTTCAGACCTCAGATCAGCCTACAGTGCCCCCATCAGACATCAGATCAGCCCATAGTGCCCCCTTCAGACCTCAGATCACCCTATAGTGCCCCCTTCAGACCTCAGATCACCCTATAGTGCCCCCTTCAGACCTCAGATCACCCTATAGTGCCCCCTTCAGACCTCAGATCACCCTATAGTGCCCCCATAGACATCACATCAGCCTATAGTGAACCATTCAGACCTCAGATCAGCCCACTGTGCCCCCATAAAAAAAATAAATAAAAAAACTTACCTCTAGGCAGCTCCGGGTCCGGCGCTCTTCTGTCTTCACTGCCCGCACCTGCACTGTCACCTGACTGCGTGCAGCCTCAGGTCAGAGTGCGCGCACTATGTCCTGACGCCGCACCAGTCAGGATAGTGCAGCGCAGGCAGCCGCTGACCACCAATGAAGAAGGGAGCGCAGGAGCTGAGCGGTGAGTACCAGGACCCAGCTCCTGCGCTCCAGCAATGAGCGCTTCCATCTGTATTGATGGAAGCGCTCATTGCTTCCTGCGCCCCAAATGTAAAAAAGGAGGACTTCTGGCGCAGGGTCCCCCTGAAATCATTGGAGCCGGGGCCTGGAGCAGTAGCTCCAAATGCTCCAATTATAATCCGGCCCTGTAAGTAGCCCCCCCTTGTCTTTACCCTTTAAACACTGTACAGTGATATGGACACCTCTGCAAGGGAACCACCAGTTTTCTACCTCTAGGATTAGTTTCTATTCAAGTTACTGCTGACCCACAGGGGTCAACAGAAACTAGTGCAGAGTCCCAAGGGATCAGAAAAAAACTGTAGTCAGGGACAGGCCGAAGTCAGGGCAGTCAGAGTTGGTACAATCCAATAAACAGTCCAAGGACATGGTGAGCATCTCAGGATCAGTACACAGAACAGGCAAAAGTCAAGCAGTCAAGAGTCAAATCCAGAAGTCGGTGCATGGAACAGGTAAACTAGCTAACAGCACACTTTGCAGGAAACTATTATACTAGAACCTATTTCTCCGGCACCTTCCCACATGGGAAGGTGCCTAAAATAATCCAAGGTTACATAGTTTCTTTTATGTCTAATTTCTATTTTTATAAAAAATCACTGGTGAAATGACAGAAAAATAACCACAAAATGAAGACATGAAGACTGACATGAAGACAATTAAAGGGATATGCCCCCATTATCTGATAGGTGCGGTGAGTCCCAACTCTGGGACCCGCACCTGCATTGACATCGGATCCCTGAAAGTTGTGGAGGGCACACTGTGCAAGCGCAGCTGCCCTCCATTTATTTCTATGGGGCCGCCGAAAATAGCCCTGCACTGGCTCGGTAATTTCCGTCGGTCCCATAGAAATAAATAGGAGTGGTGGCCGTGCAAGCGCAGTGCGCTACCATTCACTTCTATTGGGAGAGCGCTTGGTGGTGGCCGGACCCTGGAAAACCTGGCCATCACCTTCCCCGCTCCATTCTCGGTGTAGGTGAGTGTCCCTAGCGATATGTCCCCATTGTCTGAGATGGGAATACCCCTTTAACAAAGGTAAAGATAAATATCATGCAAGAAGTAGGTCACTTAGAACAATGTCACAACAGATGTTACTTGTCTAAAAGAGAAAAATGCTAAATTAGTAGTTAGCACTCAACACAAAAAAAGTTAAATCTGCAGTTTTAGAAGCAAACATAGCAGACAGAATTTACGATACAGTTGGGAAACGAATTAGAAACTAAGCTGAACCCAGTAGACTATTGTGTCCCAGGTGCTAAATTCACTGATGCTTCCCTCTACAGCTTTCCATAAATATCACTAGAGAGTCAGATTGTGAGTCAATTCGGCACAAATTGGATTCGTGACAAATTTTGCAAAAGTTGTGGACTGCAGCATTTCAGATCAGAAGACAGAGAAGAAGGATCTCTTGACATCAGGTGGCAGTCTAGCAGGCTTCCTCATACTGCCTTGCAAGCAGCTCTGCCTCTAGCTCAGCCAGTCATGAGGGACTATATGTGTCAGTCACAGCCTCAATAATACAGCCCAACTGGGAAATGCCGCTGCTTTGCAGGAATAAATATAGGAGAGAGGACTTCATCAGAGAATGAGATATAAAAAAACACAAAATACAGATAATTAAGTGATGATGAGTGTGTTCAATTGTGAGGAGACAAATGGAGACACCAGAGTGTCATACATGATTTTCAGGGCAATTGAGAAACTTTCAATTTTGTTAAATTTATGCAAACCAAATTGAATATGAAGGCCAATTCAATTGATTCAGATCTGAAATATATTTCGGGAAATTTGGTCATCTCTAGTCAGATCCTGTTGTTTTCTATGGGTCCAACTTACAATTCAATGGGTGTGGGCACCAGTAGAGCCTTCTTGTCATCCAGGATGAGCTATGCTGAGTTTTTACTGGGGATCTCTCTTCTGTTTTTCTCCAGGTCTAATAACCAGAACTTGGTACTCTCATTACAAACATGACAATCTACAAAAAAATTGTACAGGAAAGATAATGAACTAGCTAATGCAGCAGTCTTCGTACAATCATGATAGTACTGACACCTGAACTAAAAGGGGCAATTGCCACTGTCAAAGTAAAATGCCATCTTGGGACCACCTTAAAGGGAGTCTTTCACCTAATTTTCACCAATATAACTAAGAGCACTGCCCCACAGTAGATTGTAGACACATCCCAGACATACCTGTGTGCACTGTGTGTCTGTATTACATGTCCAGGAAAAGCACTTTTATTCTGCTGGAAAACAGCTCCTAAGTGCCCAGCTGAACGTGAAAGTAAAAACAGCTTTCAATCCTGACTCGAATTCTAACAGCTATATCTTCTGATATAGTGGATATAATGCTATTCTGGTGAAAGGTTGGAATGCTAGCTTTCAAACAAGGTCAGGCCCATATTTCTAGATGGTACCAATCCCAAGATATGAGCATCTAAAACAGCCCTCCCCTCTACAGTCTGGTTTGCTTTGGGCACTTGCTGCAGCAGAGCTGAGCACTTGGGAGCTGTTTTCCTGCAGAATAAAAGTGCTTTTCCTGGACATGTAATACAGACACACAGTGCACACAGGTATGTCTGGAATGTGTATGCAATCTTCTATGGGGCAGTGCTCTTAGTTATATTGATGAAAACGAGTGACAGACTCCCTTTAAAGAGTATGTATTCTTTGACAACAAATCTTCTACAAGAAATCATTCTATATTTAGGAGTTCAGTTTAGAGATGAGAGAACTACTTAAAATTAATTTTGTGTCCAATTTGTTGTTTTCTTTTGTTTTTGAAAGTTGATTAATCGATTCTGCTGTACACTAAACAAATATGCTCCAATTGGCCTGATTAAATTTTTTTGGACACTCTGATGTCTCCTTGTTATTTTTTTTGTAATTTTTGCTCTTTCCACTTCGCTCCCCCTCTTTAATGCAATGACAGCAATAGCAAAAATTGTCAGAGAGACACTAACATATCTAGCTATGGGTAAACACATGGTTGATGGTGTTAACAGACAACTCTGTTTAGAAAAACCCCTAGACCACAATCTCACAGATCTGTCTGGAAGCCACTATATATTTGGACTATAAGACACACGTAGGATTTGGAGGAGGAAAATAAGAAAAAAAATATTTTCCATCAGACCTCAGAGCAGACACCCAAATCAGACACCTATTCTTCATTAGACCCCAAAATCAGACCCCCATTCCTCATCAGCCTTAGATCAAACCCCCAGCGTCCATCTGCCTCCCATCAGACCGCTTAGCCTTCATCAGACGCCCAAATCAAACCTCCATTCTTCATCAGACCTGATATCAGACCTCAAAATCAGACCCCAAACTCCATCAGCCTCAGTCAGACCCCTCAACCTCCATCAGCCTCAGATTAAACCCCTCAGCCTCCATAAGCCTCCCATTAGACCCCTCAGCCTTCATTAGCCTCAGATCAGTCTCCCATCAGGCACCCCACCTTTCATCAGCCTCAGATCAGACCCCCCAGCCTTCATTAGCCTCAGATCAGCTCCCCCATCAGCCCCCAGCCCCTATCAGACTCAGATAAGACACCCAATCAGCCTCAGAACAGACTCCCTAGCCCCAATCAGCTGCAGATGGGACCCGCCAGCCCCCATCAGCCTCAGATGAGCCCCATCAGACCTCCAGCCCTCATTACACTAAGATTAGACCCCAATCAGACCCTATTAGCCTCAGACCAGACCCCGCCAACTCAAACTCAGATCAGATCCCCCTGCCTCCATCAGCCTCAGATCAGCCCACATCAGAACCCCAGAGGCATAGCGAGGGGAAGGCAGATGGTGCAAGTGTCCCGGGCACAGAGGCTGGTGGGGGGGTAGTTTCTTTACATGGTGATACAGGGAGCCGCCCACTCCTTGTTTCACTGTTCAGCTAAGCTCCAGTGCTCCCCCCGCAGGCCGCACATTGAACTGCTGGCTGTGTGGCAGGAGTGCTGAAAGCCTGGAAATCAGCCTCCTGCACAGCACAATGTGTATGGGAGCACATCGTGCTGCTGAATGTGCGAATCATCAGGGAAGTATTTGGTTTGTTTGTGTTTTTGTTTTTTTCATGGAGCTGGAGAGGGAACTAAGGGCCAAAGGGGGGCATAACCACTGTGAAGGGGCACAAAAGTGAGCTTAACTACAGTGAGAGGCCACAAGGAGGACATAACTAGTGTGGATGGGCAAAAAAGTAGGCATAACTACTGTGAGGGGGCACTAAGGTGGACATAACATCTGTGAGAGGGCACAAAAGTGGGCATAACTACTGTGAAGGGAAGGGGCAAAAAGGTGGGCATAACTACTGTGACGGGGCACAAAGATGGACAGAAGTACCGTGAAAGGGCCACAAGGTGGGCATAGCTACTGTGAAGGAGAAACAATGTGGGCATTTAGTACAGTGAGGGGACCAAATGTGGGTTTTAGTACTGGGTGGTAGCACTAAATGCCTTACATTGCCCTGTTATACATTGGGATGGCTCGGTCTTACAGGCCAGAACAGCGCAGTCGCAATCCCTTCCTTATGTGAACTTTCTTTTTTCTCTATCACCACATGGACCTTATTCCGGATCCAGTGGCTATCACACCGACACACCAGCAAAACCGTGGATGCGGTAGGACCAGTTGGTTCTTTAATTTATTGCAAAGTGTATTGGAACTGCCGTGTACCTATGATAGATTTTATTAGGTGGGACTGGGTGAATATAGTTATGCATTGGGCAGAGTTAAGGGAGTGGCTTTGTGTAAAAAAAATGTTTACGCACGCTGCTTACTTTTTCCTCTTTATACAAATTTGAGTGGCACATGTTTAGGGGAGGGGGCATCCTGAATCCTTGCCCCGGGTACAGTAAAGCCTAGCTACACCTCTGCCCCCTAACCCCATATTAGACTCAGATCCCCAATCAGACCATATCAGCCTTACCTCACTTGCACGCACATTGTCAGGCCATAGTGCATGCCTGCGTTCACTATGTCCTGCTGCTGTGCCTGGTCAGGACACCACAGAAGAAGACCAGGGGGACCAGGGGAGCGCAGCACTACCCTCATCTCCACATTCTTCTCGCATGCTAATGACCGTTTCCATAATGCAAGCGGTCATTAGCATTCATCCATTTTTTTGGGGAAAAAAGTGTCTTATAGTTCAAAAAATACGGTAAGTGCTGTAGGTACTACTGGTTGCAGGGTAAATGGGGGAGTAAGGAGCTGATGGAGTCATCCATCCTTCCATCAAAACAGATCTCAGACGGAAATAGCTGAAATGGATGCAAAGTAAGCACAGTGGATACTCAAAATAAGTGATTAGTTTTGCTTTTTTTTTCTCCTTTTCTGATGGATCAGAAGACTGGAAAACAAAACAGTAATGTGAACCTAGCCTTAGCTTTTTTCTACTGTGCAATTCCGTCTCAAGACTTCATCCTTGTATCTACTAAGTAGCTGGTTATTTTCAATACTTGATGAAAGATCCCCCAAAGATTCCAAGCGCTAGGCTGACATACTACTAGAGATGAGCGAACGTGCTCAAACGAGCACTGTACCGCTCGGCTCCCCTGCGCTCGCATGGGCGAAGGCAGCCGCTTCCGTCCTCCTCAGGAGGACGGAAGCGGCTGCCTGCGCCCATGCGAGCGCAGGGGAGCCGAGCGGTACAGTGCTCGTTTCGAACACGTTCGCTCATCTCTACATACTACTCAGTAAGAAATTATAGATAAAACATGACAATCATTTAAGCATTTTAATATCTTTTTACACCTAATCTAATACTCAATTCATCAAAATCCAAGTTTAACAAAATCACTGTTCAGGTTTATTGTCATGAGTAGTGTTCAGTGAAGCACACTTTGGATCATAGATTCAAAGTCACTTTGTTCAAAACTTCATTTGAATGCTGTACAGAGACTTGGGTGAAGAACTTCAGACTTTCGATTGTACAATTTGAAAAACATTTTAAAACAGCAATCCGAAGTTGGCTTCAGTACCGACTGGTACCTTGGTACCGAAGCCGACTTCGGACTGCAGTTTTAAAATGTTTTTCAAGTCATACAATTGAGTTCTTCACTGACTTAATGAATTTCACCTTTGCGCAGCCCATACATTTGAATGCTGTACAGAGACAGGTCAACAATCTTAACAAATATTAAACAATTTATCATGCAGAGGCTGAGACTCCATCTTTACAGAGTCTCAATACCCAGAAACTCCAAACATGAACTAGGAAACACTGTTTTTCCTCAGGCACTGGGCCACCACTTTGTAACTGGCAAAGATGTTGACAACAATAAACCGCAAACCCCTGACCCTGCACTACCCACAAATAATCATCAAGGTAATCCAGAACACCACCTGCCGGGACCTGATTCTGAACAACCCAGTGTAAAAAAGTTTCAAAATAAAAACACAACAAAGAAAATCCCTTAAGCAAACGCATATCATAGTAAAATTTCCCATCAAAATGAAAACCCAAAGAATTAAATCCACTGGAATTAACAGGTAACAATCTAAATGTAGACTTAAAGGGGTTGTCCGAGTTATTTTTTTGTTCTTTATATGTTTCTAACTTGTCAGGTATAACAACTTTCCCATATACTTTGTGTTTCTAAAGCTGCAGGTTTCTCAGAGTTGACTGAGGGTCACATGACCTGTGATGTCACCTTATCTCCCTGGTCTGTGATGTTTCGTACACAAGCCTCAGAGTTCAGATAACAGTCTGTACACGAGACGTCACTGGCCACGCCCCCTTTCTTTGCCGGGCTCCTGCTATCTGCTCTCTCCCTGGATTCCTTCAGATAAAACATTAACCCCTTCAGCCAGAACACACTGAGGGCTCAAGGCTTTACAACAAATAGTAGCTGCAGCAGTGAGGGGAGACAAATGCTGGGCAAGGAGCTATAGAGGAATTGTACAAGAACAGGTTGGGAGAATTTCCTGTGTGTATCAGTGTCATTGTACAGCTGGGACTTGTAGTCCTACACAAACAACATGCTGCTGAGTATCCCAGCAGGCAGACATGTACTCACAGCATTTATATTCACTGCCTTTGCAGAGAAGGGGGGGAGGGGCAGAGATTGTTATTACTGCATGTAAACAAAGGCCAGAAGAGAACCAGGGAAATGAGGAAATATAGATTTTTTTTGCCTAAAACGTGCTGAACTTAGTTATATATTGCTGCCCATCAGATTTACAGTGCTATATTTTTTTTTTCATAACTTGGACAACCCCTTTAATGTCTGCCTTTGCTAACAAGGCACCTGCACCAAAACACTTAAAAAAAGCCAGCACCTGCTCAAAAGAAGCATATGACACAGAAACCACAGATTTATCCACCTAATTATTAAGCCAACTGTGACTCAGATAAGAAAGATGGTGGATTAAATGAAATTCACCTTCTTCGTTTTTAGGAGCAACACCTAAAGGAAACAGTCTAAAGTTTGCAAAAAGAAAAGATGAGAAAAACCCTGCAACACATGCTAATTGAACAATTGCAAAAACCATTTAAAATTAGAAGTGCCTTCTCCCTGTCTTAGTAGCTCTCTAGCCAAGGACACAGGTTTTACAGAATCCCTGGTATCCAAGCTCTTAGACAGTTGCTTTTTAACAGAAAGCTGTGGTTGAGCAGACTGATAATAGAAAATATATAAAATTGAACAAGGTGGAACCTTCAGGTATGCGCCACTACTAGTAAGGGACTAATAGTAATAATAGTTGCAAATAGATGGATATAATGAACATATGGACTCCAAAAAGTATTAGTGAAATAGCAGATTGATTAAGAAGATATAACTCACTTCACTCGGGGGGAATGTCTCTTAGATAAGGCTCAAAGAGCCTTGAGACATCGAACCCCCCGTGTCCAGGTTTGCTCCTCAAGTTAGTTGAATCAACCACAGCAGTAATCTCTTGGCTCCTCGTAAAAAACAATCCCTTTATTAAGGTTTTCATACCATAAAAACATGGATAGATTCCAGGAATGATAAAATCTTAAAGTTCTCAACGCGTTTCGGGGGCAATGCAATAGGCCCCCTTCCTCAGGAGAAATATAATAATACAAACGAAGTACTTACATATATAAACATCGTAGCGTGTGACTCATGATTCAAAATCCACGGTCCGCACGAGTCCCGGCGGATGTGACGTAAACAGGATATCCGGTTTGCGTTCCATGGTGGAACGCTATGATCAATACATATAAAAGACTAAAAGGAAAATATTGATGGGATACTTGTATGTTTTTTTGAAAATATATATAATATATATATAAAAAAATATAAAAAAATATATATATATTTTTTTTTGTAAACTGCTAATAAACAGTGCCAGATACGGAACTTCTTGAACCGGAGATCAAATGCTCCGAAGTTCTAGGAGCGTTCCACTAATGGAACGCACAAAAACGTTAATCCTAAATGTACTTTACTACATGTTATATACGGACAGCCATATTATAGACATTCCGATTGGTTTATAATATGGCTGTCCGTATAATATGTAGTAAAGTACATTTAGGATTAACGTCTTTGTGCACCTAATACATACATACTTCCATAATGGAAGCGCTCACTTGTATTCACTAGTATGTATTAGGTGCTAGGACCCCCATCAGACCTCAGATCAGCCCACCCAGCCCCATAAGGATAAAATAAAAAACTCTCTCACCTCTCCTGCGCCGCGGCTCCGCTCCGGGTCCGGCACTCCTCTGTCTTCTCCGGGCCGGCTCTGCACTAGCGTCAGGACATAGTGCGCGCACTATGACCTGACGCTACACGCAGTCAGGTGACAGTGCAGTACCGGCTGATGAAGACAGAGGAGCGCTGGACCATGAGCGGAGCCGCGGCGCAGTAGTGGTGAGAGAGTTTTTATTTTATCCTTATGGGCTGGGTGGGCTGATCTGAGGTCTGATGGAGGTAGAGTGGGCTGATATGGGGGCTGATCTGAGGTCTGATGGGGCAGAGTGGGCTGATATTGGGGGAACAGCGGGCTGATATGGGGGCATAGTGGGCTGATCTGAGGTCTGATGGGGGCACAGTGGGCTGATATGGGGACATAGTGGGCTGATATGAGGTCTGAAGGGGGCACAGTGGGCTGATATGGGGGCTGATCTGAGGTCTGATGGGGGCACAGTGGGCTGATATGGGGGCACAGTGGGCTGATATGGGGACTGATGGGCTGATCTGAGGTCTGATGGGGGTCTGACATGGAGGGCTGATGGGGTTCTGACATGGAGGGCTTATATGGGTGTCTGATGTGTTGTCCTGAAATTTATGGGGGGTCTGATATGAGGTGTGATGAAAAATATTTGTTATTTTCCTACTCTAAAATCTGGGGTGCGTCTTATCATCAGGTGCGTCTTATAAAGCAAAAAATACGGTACTCTTGCTTCCAAATCTGTAAAAACTACCTGCTCAGAAGAAACCATGATAGAAGAAGCAACACACTGAGACACAGCAGAAGCAGCAGAAGGAGGTTTAAGCCAAACCCCAGCTCCGAAAGGAACCATAGAACCAGAATCATTAGAAACAAACTGCAGGAATTCAGACACCAGATCAATAGGGACAGATGGATAACAGAGAGTCTCAACTTCAGGAAGGTACCTCCTGGCCACACCCAGAGGATCCAGCTGATGCTGGCTCCACAGTAGGAAGGAAGGACTGGCCAGGCACAGGGTCCCGCCACTGAGTAGAGGAAGCGTCCAGAAAGGCCCTCTGATGCTGCCACTGATCCACCGCTGACAGATGCTCCGATGCTGGGGGAGAAGGAATCACAAGAAACTGCTCAGAGATATGGGAACCCTGGTCCCCGTTGAAGTCTGGAGGAGGAGAAAGCCATCACATGGATCTCGACAGCAGGAAGAGGTGGAACTTGCCCTTCGCTGATGGATGATGTCATTTGACATTTCTCTCTGTACACTGTCCAATTCCTCAGCACACGCTTCACTGGCAGTGCTTACAGGTGAGCATCTTCCTGCTGTGATGGAACCTGCATGCCATCTTCTTTTCCTGCCGAATCCACCAACGTGGCACCACAATTCCCAGGGGAATTTAGGTGCACAGGCATCTCCAGAGAGCTACTTATCCACTACTCGTCATCTTCTTTGTAGAGCAGCTGAGGTAGAAGGTCCTCTATGACACTGGTCTTCTGATTCTCCTGGACTGCACAGACCTCCTCAGATGTGTCACTTTATATTGAAGATATCTTCCTGATCTGTTCTCCAATCTCCAGTCAACTGCTGTTACCAAGACTCAGGACACCAATGGCAGAGATTTCCAGAACCTGCTCATGCTGGTGCACAGCTGACCCAAATTTGATATCACGCAAGTAAGAACCACTGTACAATATACCTACACAGAACCATAAAAAACAGGAGAGGAAGAAAAACAAGCACCACAAAATACTACAACATATACTTAAACGCAACCCCCAAAGGCGACTGTGACCCCATGTATCCTCCTGCTAAATGCTCAGGGGCCCTTCACTCTCCAGTCACTCTCCAGTTATGTTTCTGGCGACAGTGGCTACCGCAAACAGTTGTCCGGTGGGGGTGCTGACCTCCAACAATCTGATCATACCCAGAGCATAGGTCATAAATATCTAAAAGATCTGACCATTTTTGATTGAGACCTGTTTGTAATGATTGATTTGTTACTGTATCCGTGACATTTTTGCTTGCCTTTTTTTACTTGTACTCTCTGTTTTCTCAATAAACGTTTAAAACTGAAAAAATAAAAAATAAATACATGGTAGTGGGGAAAGAGATGATACAGTTGGGTACTGCTGCCTAAGGGAGAAATTATGACAAAATGTTATGATCTCTGATTATGAATCAGGTGACATGACCAAATAAATCTGCAAAGCATGTTCACTGGAGACAGAAAGTCATTTGTGGAAAAAGATGTAATGTGTTCTATGGAGGGAAAGTCAATGACCATGGTTAATAGGACAGACGAGCAATGGACAGGAATATATTTCCTTAGTGCGCCATCACCACCTGCTTTCTTGCATCAGCAAGCATTTCATGCATTATACTACGTGACACTCTCTAATTGTCGCTTATTCTGCTGAATATCAGAGAACAGGACAGAGACATAAACAGTGGATTACATTCATGTTATCAGCGATGTTCTGAGTACTTTTCATCCTTCAGTTTTCCCACTATTCATATTCAAAGTGGACTCTAGAAAGATCAGAAAGGGCAATGTTTAAAAATGACTGCAGCATGTACAGTATCAGAAAATGCAGTAAACAGGAGCAGGGCAAGATTTATAGAAAAGTGGTCCTTGTGTGATAAGGACGCCCTCTTACTTGCCATTGAGACGTTTTTCTTTTTTATCTCAAAAACTTCATAACTGAAATAATACTGTCCCACAAGGCCTAAATAATACCTCCTTACAGTATCCATATAGTACTACTGTACAGTGTCCACATAACACGGCCATATTTTGCCTATATAATACAACCACTCAGTATCTAAATAACTACAATTCCGTTTTTTAAATAATACTGCCATACAATGACTAAATAATATAACAGGATATCCATATGAGACTACGTATACAGCTCAAAGCCACCAAATTCATGTTAGGTCAGGAGATAGAGACTGTTCTGTCACATCACTGTGTTCATTATCTCTGTACTGTGACGTCACTGTGTTCATTATCTATGTATTATAAAATAACTGTGTTTTATCCCTGTACTGTGACATCACTGTGTTTATTATCCCTGTACTGTGACATCACTGTATTTATTATTCCTGTTCTGTGACATCACTGTGTTTATTATCCCTGTACTGTGACATCACTGTGTTTATTATGCCTGTTCTGTGACATCACTGTGTTTATTATCCATGTACTGTGACATCACTGTATTTATTATTCCTGTTCTGTGACATCACTGTGTTTATTATCCCTGTACTGTGACATCACTGTGTTTATTATGCCTGTTCTGTGACATCACTGTGTTTATTATCCCTGTACTGTGACATCACTGTGTTTATTATCCCTGTACTGTGACATCACTGTGTTTATTATCCCTGTTCTGTGACATCACTGTGTTTATTATCCCTGTACTGTGACGTCACTGTGTTCATTATCCCTGTACTGTGACATCGGTGTGCTCACTGTTATCTCTGTACTGTGACA
This sequence comes from Rhinella marina, assembly GCA_900303285.1. Lineage (NCBI taxonomy): Eukaryota > Metazoa > Chordata > Amphibia > Anura > Bufonidae > Rhinella > Rhinella marina. The sequence goes on along the minus strand of ONZH01021560.1, from coordinate 43,234 downwards.
TCACTGTGTTTATTATTCCTATACTGTGACATCACTGTGTTTATTATCCCAGTACTGTGATGTCACTGTGTTCATTATCCCTGTACTGTGATATCACTGTGTTTATTATCCCTGTACTGTGACATCACTGTGTTCATTAGGCCTGTACTGTAATATTATTGTGCTCACTGTTATGTCTGTACTGTGACATCACTGTGCTCATTATCTCTGTACTGTGACTTCTCTGTGTATTATCAATATACTGTGACATTCACAGCGTGCATTTTCCCACTATTATTACATCACTGCATGAACCAATTTAGTTTACCAATGTGTTTATGTCAGTAGAAGAATGGTGTTCCAGTGAGCGTTGCACAAGTGGACTGTTTATTCAATAGTAAAGCTAAAAATGACATAAAATATTAAAAACTGGACATAAAAACTAAGAGACAGGAAAATGGAGAAATGTTGATCAGCCACCGCCTTCCTCAGATTTCTAGGGGGCCTCATGTTGCGCCCTTGGCTCATATATGTATCATATACCATGTAATATGATTTTTTGCATACTTTTGGATAAAGATAGATACATTTTAATCAGATTTTCCTGACATACAATATGTGCCAATTCTTCTGATAGCCCACATTATATTACAGTTTGTGGTAGAAACAAGGGCCAGATTATCAGATTTACTGCATGATGAGATGGCAGCTTAAATAAATTTCAGTTCATTTTTAGTACAAATCATAATGCATCTATATTTATGCAAAACATGTTGATTTCAGGCTTTCAGCCATTTATTACTATTATTATATATTTGAAAGTGCTACTAATTCCATGGTGCTCCACATCAAGAGAGAGACACATACATAGTATAAAAATACAATAAACAAGTACAGAGAGGGAGAGGACCCTGCCCACAAGAGCTTACAATCTGTAAGGGAAGAGGAGAACACAGTAGGTGGGGGTATAGGCTGCTCATGTGGCTGTGTGGTGACAGTGTGCTCATTGCAGATGGTAGGCTTTCCTGAGGAAATTGGTTTTCAGGTTACTCTTGAAGCTTTGGATGTTGGGGGACAGACTGATCTGTTGGGGTAGCGATTGTGTGAGGAACAGATGAGAGGAGAGGTCGTGTGAGGATTGGAGATTAAATGTGAGGAATTTCTCTGGAAAGCAGGAAAGCAGGTCAGAGACGAAGATGGCTTTATACGTAATTGTTAGTATTTTAAACTGAATTCGCTGGATAGTAGGGATCCAGTGAAACGATTGGCAGCGGAGGGAAGCAGCGGAGAAATTAGGGGAGAGGTGGATTAACCTGGCAGCAAATTGAAAATAGATCTGAGGGTGCGGGAGTGCTGGATGGGAGGCCACAGAGGATCAGGGAGGAGGTACAAGTAAATACAAAAGATGTTCTTGAGTTGGAAGCGGCAGTTGAAGGTTTTTGTCTGGCCTAATCTTGGCATATTTGCCATGCTGCAGCTGGATCTCCATGGTCCCCATTATAGTGAAGGGGGCCGTGCAGACTTCAGGCAGCGCAAGGCTGAACATGGTAGTTACAGATCCGGCAGCCTGTTCTGGCACCCAAAACAGCCTGCTGGATTGATAAAGCCAGTGTAAAATACACCTTAAAGGACAGGGCAGAATGAAATATTATCCCCAGGCAGCAGACCCGTGAGACTGGAGAAAGTGTGGTGCTATTAACTGTGGCTACTTTCACACTTGCGTTTGCGGGATTCGTTTGTGAGGTCCGTCACAGGCTCTCACAAACGGTCCTGAACTGATCAGTTTGTCCTAATGCATTCTGAATGGAAAAGGATCCGTTCAGAATGCATCAGTTTGCTTCACTTTGCTTCAGTTCAGTCTCCATTCCGTTTTGGAGGCGGACACAAACACTTACAAAGAAAAAAAAGAGGGGTTTTCAGTCAGCGCATCCCAATGCGCAGGTGCACGTTGCTATGGCTGATTGCAATGAAAAGGAAAATACATACAATGCAACAACACACTGCTGACCAGACAAAGCACAAAATGCCATAGAGATATGAAGTATTCTGGAGCTAATGCTATGCTTGTTTGGTAAATCAGAGATTCTTGGCAAATATATTTTGTACAAAATTATCTGGGCCCCCTTCACCAAATCGTCCAGGTGATCTCTGTAGAACGGGAACCTAACACTATTTCCTACCTGTTATGTGCCAACCTTGGCTTCCATATAATCAGGGGGTGTTTAGTTCCACATGCATGCTGGGTCCCTTCTGCCTTTTGCCATTTGTAGTGCTTCAAAGGCCTCCACTAATACAGGGATGCAGGTACCAAGCATGCATGCCGAGTCCACTCGGCTTTATAGTTACACTAGTTAAAATCAGCCTATGGAGCAGGCGGGGCTAGTCAGGAGTGCATGACCAAGTGGAGTAGCCACACCTCCAGTACAAACTTACAAAGAAAAAAGGGGAATTTCAGTAAACACATCCCAATGAATTCTGTTTTCTCCATGTTGAGTTTTAAGAAGCGGAAGGAGAAGAATGAAAATAAAGCTGACAGACATGCTGGGATTCTGGACAGCAGCGAAGTGACATTTGGGCCAGAGAGGTAGATTTGAGTGTCATCATTATAGAAGTGGTATTGGATGCCATGGGACTCTATGAGCTATCCTGGGCCAAATGTATAAATGCATTATGTGCCATACACTATGCTATGTAGAAGAAATTATCTTTGTTATATAATTGCTAGGATCAGACAATAGCTGGAGTATTGCAGACAGATCTGAGGAACACTGTAATGGCTTCACTGATGATGATTAGGTAGATCAGGTAAATTTGTATTTAGAGACGTTGTCTGTTTAAAATGTGTTGATCACAGGGAGGCTATAACTAATGACTCTGTGAAATACAGTGTCTTGGGGGTTGCACTTGCTGTTCCTGCTAGTGGGCGAGGGACCCTCCTGGTGCTTGATCTTTATCTCTCCAAGGTAGGTTCTCTCTATTTGCTGTAGTGGAGAATCTAGTCGGGCACTTCTGAGGCATTTCTTGTTTGGCACATGTGCTCCACACTCTGCTCCCTGGCACTGATACTTGTTGAACTCTTCCTTCAGTGCCACACAATCCTCTGCCTGCTGTAGCCTCTCTGTGCCTATTTGGGTTGCACTGCTTTACTCAAGTGGCTGTATCACACTAAACTTGAGCTCTGATAACGAACTGTGAGGAAGGTGGAAATATGATCAGTGCTAGCCATGATCTAAATCCTGGCCATTTGCTATCAACTAGCAGATGGAGTAATCACCACATCGGTCCTGCCTTCAAAAGCAGGCCACATGCGTACAATTGATACCTCAATCCAGCCTGAACGGAGGCAAAGTCATCCTCCAGGAAAAATCCTCAGCAGAGGGCCGTCATCTTGATAGCCAGATTACTGAAATCCCAGACAGCATGGAACCAGGAGTTCATAAGGAATTATGAATTGCCCATCCATCACAGGCGTAAACCAGTTATATATTTAAAACACAGAGGCCAAGGCGCATACGCCTATGGTCATAGGTTAGCGATCACATGTCAGGAAGTGGAGATATAATGGTTTTTGTGGGTCTTTTGGCTACCAGGTCCAGGAAGGGAGTATGAACTCCTCCCTACAGGTGAAAAATCCACACAGGACAGAGGCCAGTTGTCTTTCTCTGAAAGGGGGTCACATCGATTGATTCTGCGAGTGAATGTGTTTGGAGGGACCGTGGACCAACTGCTGACATTACCGCCCCATGTGATTACAGCCAGACCTTACAGCAACCCCAGGACTCATCATAACCCATTGGATTACTCATCCACCTGGTAACTGACTATTGATCTGTTTAACTCTGTTTGTACCATACCTTCTGTATTTGCACATCAGACCACTGAATCCATTCTCTGTGTATATAGCGTGTACACTACCGTTCAAAAGTTTGGGGTCACCCAGACAATTTTGTGTTTTCCATGAAAATTCACACTTTTATTTATTAAATGAGTTGCAAAATGAATAGAAAATATAGTCAAGACATTGACAAGGTTAGAAATAATGATTTTTATTTGAAATAATAATTTTTTCCTTCAAACTTTGCTTTCGTCAAAGAATGCTTCATTTGTAGCAATTACAGCATTGCAGACCTTTGGCATTCTAGCTGTTAATTTGCTGAGATAATCTGGAGAAATTTCACCCCATGCTTCCAGAATCCCCTCCCACAAGTTGGATTGGCTTGACGGGCGCTTTTTGCGTACCATACGGTCAAGCCGCTCCCACAACAGCTCAATGGGGTTGAGATCTGGTGACTGCGCTGGCCACTCCATTACAGATAGAATACCAGCTGCCTGTTTCTTCCCTAATTAGTTCTTGCATAATTTGGAGGTGTGCTTTGGGTCTTTGTCCTGTTGTAGGAGGAAATTGGCTCCAATCAAGCGCTGTCCACAGGGTATGGCATGGCGTTGCAAAATGGAGTGATAGCCTTCCTTATTCAAAATCCCTTTTACCTTGTACAAATCTCCCACTTTACCAGCACCAAAGCAACTCCAGACCATCACATTACCTCCACCATGCTTGACAGATGGCATCAGGCACTCTTCCAAAATCTTTTCAATGTTCTTTTGTGTGATCTAAACACCTCAAATTTCGATTCGTCTGTCCATAACACTTTTTTCCACTCTTCACCACTCTTCCCAATGTCTGTGTTCTTTTGCCCATATTAATGTTTTTCCTTTTATTAGCCAGACTCAGATATGGCTTTTTCTTTGCCACTCTGCCCTGAAGGCCAGCATCCCGGAGTCGCCTCTTCACTGTAGACGTTGACACTGGCGTTTTGCGGGTACTATTTAATGAAGCTGCCAGTTGAGGACTTGTGAGGCGTCTATTTCTCAAACTAGAGACTCTAATGTACTTGTCTTGTTGCTCACTAGTGCAGCGGGGGCCTCCCACTTCTCTTTCTACTCTGGCTAGAGCCTGTTGGTGCTGTCCTCTGAAGGGAGTAGTACACACCGTTGTAGGAAATCTTCAGTTTCTTGGCAATTTCTCACATGGAATAGCCTTCATTTCTAAGAACAAGAATAGACTGTCGAGTTTCACATGAAAGTTCTCTTTTTCTGGCCATTTTGAGAGTTTAATCGAACCCACAAATGTAATGCTCCAGATTATCAACTAGCTCAAAGGAAGGTCAGTTTTATAGCTTCTCTAACCAGCAAAACTGTTTTCAGCTGTGCTAACATACTTGCAAAAGGGTTTACAAGGGTTTTCTAAACATCCATTAGCCTTCTTACACAATTAGCAGAACACTGGAGTGATGGTTGCTGGAAATGGGCCTCTATACAGCTATGTAGATATTGCATTAAAAAACAGACGTTTGCAGCTAGAATAGTCATTTACCACATTAACAATGTATAGAGTGTATTTCTGATTAATTTAATGTTAATTTAATGTTTTTTTCATTGAAAAAACTGTGCTTTTCTTTAAAAAAATAAGGAAATTTCTAAGTGACCCTAAACTTCTGAATGGTAGTGTATCTAGTGCGCCCTTAATCTTGTGCTCTTCTTGTATCTTGATCACGAATCCCCACATCCATGTTCGGCATGATTATATACTACTGCGGGTTGGTTTCTCACCCGATATAATCCCATTAGCGGACCGGACTTATATTAAACAAGGAACATAGTTAACATCAGACGGTGCTTTGAGGTTCGGGTTTCATCACACGGACTATCCTGTGGTTCTCCTGGACTGCCCTCTTCTTCTTCCCCAGGCTCTGGTTGAACTCCCCCTCCTGTGTAGCAGCCTTTTTCTTCCCTGATATCTCTAGCTGAGAATGACTCCCTCTGCTGGACTGAAATGATGACAGCAAGTCTCTATGTTCCAGCACTGTAACAGCTCCTCCTGAGACTGCAAACTTCCTGTGGTGACTATATTTACTGCTATATATTCTGGTGGTCACCTAGACAGCAGGTCAACTGGTTGCTAAGCAACACAAACCACCACCGCATAAAAAATACACATGCCACAAGGGAAGAGGAATACATTTATTTTGCAAAGTCATACAATGTTAATTGTGCGATTTGACACTTGTGTTAAAATATCGCCACTAGGTAAAGAATATTTTTCATTCTTGGAAGATCAGGCTTGGTGATTAGAAGACGGTGTTGCTATGCAAGTGGTAAGTAGAATGAAAAAAATATAGAGACATGTTGGGAATTGTCAAGATATAACTTTGATGTGGGAAAAAAATGAATGTTAATGAGTATTAATGTCTTCTGTATTCCCACAACTGTAGTCTGATAATTGTGCACAGCCTCTATATTGGTCAGGTCAGGACGCTTTTGATCTTGGCACAGAACCTCATTTTCATGAGGATACGTTCTCAGCTTCTGGTTGTGTGCTAAGTATTCTCAGTACGGTATGGTAATATGGACAAGTTCAAAGCTGTTACTAATGTATCTGGGGCTGGCTCCCATGCTGTTTTAGGATTTTTGCTGTTCCTTGTAGAATTCAGTAAATGTCTCAAGGATCTTATGTGAAGTTGACTTTAACATGCCCATATAAGTAATTAATGCAGCAATGGATGCCTCCACTTCCACTCACTGACAACTAATTATTATTTTTAGATTTTTCATCATGGTTTGGTAACATCTCTTTCACAAGTCCACAGACAGCCAACATACCCATTGACTTGAATGTGTGTATTCACACATCAGTGGTCTTCCACGGACCATGGGTCCGTGGTGACACCATAGATACATGTCCTATTTTCGTCTGTGAATACTGAACCCTTCTGGGCACATACCTAACACAAACGGAACTGTACAGACTCTATTGACTACTGTGGAGTTTCTGCTTAGGAACCTTTTTGTACAAGACAAAAAAGTCCTGTATGCAAGATTTTTTTTGTCTGTTTTTTTTTTAAGGAGACCCAGAAAGAAGCTTCCAATGCAGATGTCAACAAGCCCTTATTTGTATGTTTTATGATACCATTTACAAGATTCCTATCCTATATTTAGCTGACTGTTTCTGATAAAGCTTCACATGTCAAACAAGTTCTACTTGCACTGCACTTATTTTTCTTTATTTTATCTTGGTTTTCATTAATAATCAATGATTTACATTCCAAAACACATAACTCAACCCTGGATAAGGGCTAAAGTATAAATTGGTGTATTTATCTTACACAGACAGAATGCACCAAAGATGTGATCTACTGAGAGCCATGACAGTGGGGGCACTCGAAAACAGACACAAGGCTTGAAAGGGTTGTAAATCATTCCATGACCATTCCTGCCCCTGCTTCTAGATACGGTAAAGAAATGTCTGTCTTAGTCTACGGAACCCAACCACTTAATGAGATGAGACATTTTTACATGATCACTTTACTCATATCTGTGAGGGTTAGAGTTTTATGACCTGATCTCAGGGGGCCCAAAGCCCCTCTGCCATCTAAAAAACACCAGCATTATAAATAACACATGGTAGGTGGGGGCCCTTTTATTGATTTTACATTGCCAACCAGAAGCCTTAAATTCCTTATCTGCATTTACCTTATCCTTACAGTCCAAAATAATATATTTATCTTTACTTCATATCCAGAGAGAGTCTAATACCTCAAGCATGAGGATCATTAGTGGTGAAGTATACTGGTCAGCAGATGGTAAGGGAGATCAGCTAATTAATCCATTTACTGAGGCTTGTTCTTTATAAAGAAAGAAACTATTGCTATTTTTATTAAAAACTTTGTATCCGACTGTGGATGAACAAGCAGTTGATGTAAGAACTGTGCACAAAGAAGACATCAACTAACATTAAATCCTCATAGCCACTTTTACTGTCTTTGTCCTATGAATTTCTGGAAGTGAGGTCCCTCAATTAAGCTATAACTAGGGATCGCAGACATACAGTAGCATCTGTCCCTTTCCGAGATTGGTTACTTGCTTCCTTCTTCAGAAGTATGAGGATCTTTGATAATGGAGATAATAATAGCTTTTGAAGTGTCTTGATGATAGATACATTATTTCAAGGATACTGTAGCTTCAATCAAGGGTAAAAAAGAAAAAAAATATCTGAAGGTGCTCAGCAGCTATGAATTATTTTTACCTCCTACAAATTTCATGTTAGGAATGTTCTATTTATATTGCATTTAGAAAATAATGGGCTAGTCTATGTTCAATTATTTTTTCTTATCCATCTCCAATTAAATTGTAAGTAACTAGCAATAGATTTTGATTAAAGATGAGCAAATTTCTTGAATTTCTTTGTGTCTGATTCGTCAAATTTTTGAAAATTTGATTACTGTCCAAATTGATTCTACACAAATCAAAGTTGCTCCAATTGCCCTGAAAATTGGTATATAACACCCTCTACTAGGACTTTATGAAAAAATGTTATGTTTTATTTTTTACAAATTTATCTCTTTCTATGGGTAGGGGCAGATGTTGTTTACACACACACAATGTTATGGGAAACAGTGTCTTGTTGGGGGATGGAGCGTTCAAAAATGATGCCTCAGGAGGGCATATTCCTGCCCCGTCTATACACACATATGTAAATGTCAGAAGAAAATGCCTGGAAAAATTCTTCCTTTTAATTGGGAGTAGCAGTAGTACAGCAGTGTGGATGTGGAAAGAGTAGGGTAATAGTGGCATGTGGCCGCAATATTAGTGGCAGCAGTAGTAGAACAGCATGGAACAGACATTGCAGTAGACGTGTGTCTGGCTGTTTAGGGGTGGTAGTAGTAGTGGTGGCAACTGTGTAAGTGCTAATGGTGATGGCAGTAGGGGTTTACCGACAGAGAATAGCAGCTGTGGCAGCAGCAGCCATCCAGTACAGAATATGATAGTAGGTAGGCAGACAGCAGTAGCGCTACCATGGCGGCGGCAGCAGCAGCCATACAGTACAGAACATAATGGTATGCAGACAGCAGCATGATGGGGCAGGTGACCACTTCTATTTTTTCCCACTGGATTAGGTGATATTACTGCGTGTGCTGCAATAGATCTGTGGTGCCTACGTTTGAGTTTGTACGACTATGCCTTATTTTAATGCTGAAGATCTTGCACACAAAAATGCTTCTGTCTTCTGGCACTGTGTAGAAAAACAGCCACTCCACACAGACACACAGAGCTAGTGACAGCCAAGCTTGGCTTAGGTGTGGCACTTTTTGAGCCTGTGTCCACAGTAACCGCGGAATCACCAGAAGTCTGAACTCTGGTGCATCCACTAGCGCAAATAACAACACCGTGTTTGCGGCAAATTATTTTCTCCCACTAGGCCTGAAATAATGCTTGTTCAACTATGAAATAACTGGTCTAAAGTAGAGATGAGCGAATCATTAAAAATTTTATACGCCGAACTTTTCCTAAGATTCGTGTATTCGACAAATAGATTCGTTGTATTTGCGTACAAAATATACGCTATTATGTGGCTGTTAGCGAACATTCGCGCACTAATAACGAACGGACAGTTAAAAATGTACGCAACTTCTTAGAAGATGTACGAATCCTCAGCGTGCTATTGTCTAACGATTACGTAATACGCAGGCACGCACGACAAGAGGCCGCGGCGTGCACTCCTCAGAGGCTGAGCGAATAGCTGAAAATGGCGATCAGGCGATCCTCATCATTTAGCTTTGGATGAAATACCTGATCCGGCTGATGGACAGAGAGGATTACGATGGCACATACCGCCATCCAAAGCAGCATAAGAAGGAGGTGATCCAGCAGGTGATCCAAGGCCTGCGCCATCGTTTCCACACCGTGCGGACCCCGGGCCAGATCCAGCGGAAAGGGTCCGATCTGAAATTCAAATGCCCAGAGCGGCTTAATGAAATCCGCGCAGAGATACGGCAGGGTGAGTAACAAAATATTTGATAAGTAAAAACATGTTAAAAAATTAGTGTACTGTATTGTATATAAACCAGCAGTGAGTGCCAATAATGAAAAAAGTATAGAAGGACAACATGGTCGTGCGTAGTGCGCTGCAGTAATTTTGTTTCATGCTAGGCAACGCCTCTAACTCGATCCAAACAACTTAAGTCAAGGTATTCTAGTCATTATTGTTAATGGTGCTGACCGTTCTCCTGTTTGTGTCAGGCAAATGCACTAGTGTGAAAGAAAGTACCCTTAGATATATGCCCCTTCATAGTTAGCGCTTCCTCCTCCTACACACAGACTCAAAGATGTGTCCATGCTGCAGCTACTGTCAGTGGGCGATATCCAAAGTATTCCTACCACACTGTGTTAACGATATAAAGAAAGTTATTACGATGATAACGTTATCTATTGCCATAAATACCTTTTTAGAAGAAAAAAATATGATATGGCCCCCCCTCTCACACCCATAATATCTTCATAGTATTATGTGTTAGTATTAAAAAGAGTCATCATCTAACAATTGTGTACGTTTTTATGTTGCAGAGCACCGTCAAAAATGGCGTCACCACCGTCGAGGCAGGATGGCCCCTGAAGTACCTGCAGCCTCCAGTAAGTGAAAAACATATTTAATTTATTTTTCACCCAAGCTACGTGGGAGTGCAGCTGCAGTAAGAGCACTAGTGGTTAGGAACGGGATCATCCAGCCCCAAACTATTCCCATGTAGCTACAATTGTTCATTAGAGTTGAATGTAAGGCTACTTCTACACTAGTGGCAGCCCGGATCTGGCTGGTGAAGGGTCCCTCCGGATCCGTGCTGCCGCAGGTACACGTGTGGGGCCGGAACCATGCTCTGGCCCCATTCACTGTAATGGGGGCGGGCCGCGGATCCGGCCACAGCTCGTTAACCCCTGCTGAGAGGCAGCTGGAGCGAAAATACAACATGTAACTGTTGTATTTTCGCTCCGTCTGCCTCTCAGCAGGAGCTTAACATGCTGCGGCCGGATCCGCGGCCTGCCCCCATTACAGTGAATGGGGCCGGAGCGCGGTTCCGGCCCCACACGTGTACCTGCGGCAGCACGGATCCGGAGGGACCCTTCACCCGCCGGATCTGGGCTGCCGCTAGTGTAGAAGTAGCCTTAGGCTATTATTTAATGATTTTTGACAGCTGCTGCACCACAGAGGAGCCACTCTCACAGTCCTCCACCTGCCCCTCCAACACCACCAGCCCAGCTACCAGAGGTAGAAGATAGGTAAAATAAAAAGTGTAATGGGTGGACCTTCTGTCTTCAAAATATGAGCTGAATGTATGTTTTATCTTTTGTAGCTCCAACCAACAGTTTTCTCCTGGACCATGGGAAGACCACGCCGTATGGGTGTCCAGTAAGTACTACAAACCAAAAAAAAGGCTCAGTCAGTACAGATACATGTCACTGAATAAGTCGCTCCAGTACATGTACCAAATATATAATGACATTCAATTGATAACGTATTCTGATCCAAGTGCTGGTTAAAGTTTAGATTGTTTTTTGTGGGACAACCACTTTAACTCGATGATACAAACTAAGTACATAACTGTTTCCACCCCTACAGACATCCCCACTGACTTCGAAGTCAGATCAGCAGCACTGTGCATTACAGCAGCTATTTGCAGACCTCAGATCTAGGCATCCCACAGCTGCCTCAGATCCGGCTCAGACCTTCGTGCCCCATCAGCCTCAGCAGCTGGATCAGCAAGCCCCCTCAGCAGCAGCCCCATCAGCTCAGCAGGACATGCCGATCGACCTCGTCGCCCCATCAGACCTCAAAGGCTCAGCAGATGCCACTTATAATAATCTTATTCCTTTTTGTTCCTTTCTTTTGTTTATTATATTATTTATTTGTTACAAAGAAGTTTTTATTTATATACGCGTATTACTAAAATATTCTTGAAAAACCTGTGTTTTGAGTGTTTTGTTAAACCTTCCTGATCCTGACATAGTGTGAAGAAGACAGAGTTTTTTTCCCACGGCCATTTTCCCATATTAATGAACACAGCGGTGTCTGCTGGCCGAAGTATAACTAAATTACACACACTCCTGTTCACTGATTACAATTGACAGACAGTAAAATAAAAAAGGCTTGGCTTGTTTGAGCAACAAGCCTGTACATTCTACCTTAACAAAGGCAGTGAAAATTATATATGAGCTTTTCATGGCTACCCCGGCCAGTAGTAGTAGGGGACGGGGTATATCAGCATAGAGTGATTGGTAAAATAAATACAACAAACTGCAGTGGTGTATAACAATGTCCGCTAAAGTAACTTGTAACGGGAGGCAGAGGCAGTGTAAAAAAAATTTTTTTTTAAATATATATAACACATATATATTTATATATATATTTTTGGAGGGGGGGGACTAAAGGCTGAGGCTCCAAAACAAACTTAACAATACTAAATAAAACTATTAGTAACATTAACTAACAACAGCTACTCTCCTACTAAGCATAGAAAATGGAGGCGGAGGTAGAAAACAGCATTTGGTTTTGAAATAGGGTTAGGGCATACAGGGCATACAACTTGCCATCCTGCCCAGCGTGCCTGAGAGGACACTTCTTTCCATCTCAGCCTCTCTCTGAGAAACTGCTGTGTCCGTGAAAGTCTCATAATCCTCATCCTCCAGCTGTGACTCCTCCTCCTCCTCCTGGTCATCATCATCCTCATTAAAATCCTCCTTCTCTCCCCCTCCTCTAGCTGAAGCTCCACATCCTCATCATCCTCCTGCTTTGGCGTTGGGGCTCCCCTACAATGACAGCATGGCGGGCAGACAAATGGCCAGGATTTCCTTCCCCCATTGCCCCCTGCTGCATGAGTGTGAGTGTCTTTTCCAGCACAAATATTATTGAAATTACGTCGTTCACATCTCGGACCAGCCTCCACTGCCGGAAATCAAAGCCGCACCTGCTCCCTATGGTGGAAGATTCTGGCTGCTGCTGGACAAAATCGTCCACTGCTCTACGCTGCTCTAGGAGTCGCTGCAACATATCAAGAGTGGAATTCCACCGGGTCGGCACGTCACCTATTAAGCGGTGTAGTGGAAGACCGCTTTGACGCCGCAGTTCCACCAGAGCGTGGCGAGATACATATGAATGGCTGAAATTAGTGCAAAGCTTCCGCGACTTTGCCAGCACTGTGCGCAGGCCAGTGAATGTTTTTAGAAATCTTTGCACCACTAGATTTAGGACATGTGCCATACAGGGAGCATGCATGAATTGACAACAGGTTCAGCTCTGCCACTATATTTGTCCCATTGTCACTCACTACCTTGCCCACTTCCAGCTGCCGTGGAGTCAGCCAGCACGCTATTTGCTGCTTCATGTCATGCAGCAAGCGCTGACCTGTGTGGCTGCTACTGCCAAGACAAACTAAGTCTAACACTGCATGGCAACGTTTAACCTGGTACATGTGATATGAAGGAGCTGGGGTAACTCGCTGCCCTGACGCTCCAGCAGGCGGACTGCCCGTGGAGGTGGAAGCGGATAGTTGTTGGGTGGTCTGCTGAAATCCTGGCTGGAAAGCGCATGGAGGTGCCAACAGCAATTGACCCGGTTGCTGGGGGGCTTCCTGCCTCGCTGCCACTAAATACATTCAGCCAGTGGGCAGTAAAGGACATGTATTGCCCCTGGCCGTAAGCACTGCTCCAGGTGTCCACAGTGACGTGCACCGTGCTGCAGAGAGACAGCTGCAGGGAGTGTCCAATATTGTCAGCCACGTGGGAGTAAAGGGTGGGGATAGCTTTGTTGGAGAAGTAATGCCGGCTAGGGACCTGCCAGCGTGGCTGAGCGCAAGCCATTAGCTCCCTAAAATATGGGCAGTCAACCAGCTGGTACGCAGACTGCACAGCCAGCAACTTTGTCAGGTGACCATTCAGTTTGCGCATTGTCGGATTACTTGTGGCGTAAAACTGCTTCCTGGCCACGCACTCAGCAATGGACGGCTGCCGAATGAGAGGAGGTGGAGAAATGCACGCACTGACCGACGAAGAGGTGGATGTACTAGTTACACCCCGGGATGCAGGCTGAGCTATGGCCCTGGATGCGGCCTGCCTGACAGAAGGGACCCCGGGAGAAGTAACCAGCTCTTTAGTATTAATGGGCTGTTCTAAATTGCCGGCATGACGCCGCTTCGAATGGTTCCACAGAGCAGTGGTCCCAACATTTGTGGCTTTCCCACGGCTCAATTTCTGTTTACACAAATTACACGTGGCCATACTGCTGTCCCCCGGCAGAGTGGTAAAATACTTCCACACACCCGACGTGCTCCCTCCACAGCTGGCCAAGCACGCTTACACCCTGGTGCCGGCCCCACTATATTTGGGGTCTCGCTAGTTCCCAGGGAAGCACTAGCCATGGGCCAAACTCGCCTCTGCCCTCTGTTGCTGCCACTACTACTACCACCCTCCTCCTCTGAGATCAAATCCTCCTCACCAGCCCGATCCGCTTCCCAGGTCCTCTGGTCTAACACATCAGATTCATCATCAGACTCTTCCACAACACAAATTAGGCTGCAAAGAATGCAAATTAGGCTGTTCCCCACCAACTGACAATTCCGGGAAGTCCAAACTCTGACTGCCCTCTAAGAAATCCTAAGGGAGGCTGTTCTCCCTGGAGGAGGGAACACTGAAGCCCGAGAGGTGGCAGAAAATGACGGGGTTTGCTGGAGTGGAATGGTGGAGCAGGAGGAACGCTCTGAGTCTGACCCCTGGCTACATATGGATACTGTATCAGCAGATGACAGCAGAACATCCGGCTGAGACTGAGATGAGCGTGCCATCCACTCCACTACCTCATCTACTTTCTCCTCCACTACAATTTTGCGCCTCGGTGGGTTAGCCTGGTGGAATAACGGCCAAGTATTGCGAATACTACTAGTAGACGCTCCGACTACAGGTCCTTTGGCACTGCTGCCCTGTGCCACCTTCTCCTTTTTTTTTAGAGCTCAAGGTCTGGCTGGAACTGGACCCCTTTTTCTCATCCATTCCAGACATTTTTCAATTCACTCTGTGGCCCTGCAGCTGGTCTTTGTCCCTGTATCTCGTTGTCTCTCCCTATCTCTCCCTGTCTCTCTCTCCCTGCCTGATTAATTACTAGCCCTGAACTGGCCCTGCACTTGCCCTGCAGTATCCCTGATATGTGTAATATGGATTCCCAGAGCAATTACACCAAATTTTCACAAAACAGGTCTCAGAACTTCACACACAGTGCTTTTGCTCGTCTCAGCAGTCGCAGCAGAAGTGATGCATCACTGGCTTACCGAGCCTGAGCCAATCAGAGCAAGCCCTGCCCACTAGGTCAGGAGACCGTTTTCTTCCCGGGCTTTTGCGCACTATAAACAAACTAACAGTAAAAGTTTGCTAATGAATTGAATTTGTATGCAATAGCGTATACAGTAACTTATACATAGCAATAGCATATAATTTATAGGACAAACTACGGAGTGAATGCGTACATAGCCGAAGCAAATCACCTATTATTCGGATTCGCTTCGCGGCTAAAAATTTCCAAGATTCGATACTAATCAACGAATCGGCGAATAGATTCGCTCATCTCTAGTCTAAAGTGTATGAAAATACCGTCTGATGCAGTAATGCAACCTCAAACATGGACAGAAAAATGCAGTGCTTGCTATGAACTAGGCGTTCAATAACACGGGTGTAAAAATGGCATTATTGCCATAACATGTTTTTGCTATAATGCAATGCATTTAATAACACAGACTGACAAAATGCACTGAAAAAAATGTGCAATAGCACAACATCAGAATGCTATTGGGTTGCTGTGCTGGTAATAAGCCTGTAGAAACTTGTATTTTTCTCTTGGAGGCGGTTGGTTTTGACACAGAACTGCTAGAATGAGGTTCTGTAGCAGTTGTGTTAAGCAGTGTTCCCGACCCCTCACTGCTGCTCAAAGTCCCTAAAATCTACACAATAATTTCTTTCTATTTTTTCTCTAGACTGTCCCTGTTACACTAGAATAGTTGATTGTGTCTCTGTATATTCCAAAGTCATTTTTTGGCTGACACTGCTAGAGAACCATCCATCAGCAGCTCAATCCAGAAAGGCGTTTGCTCGTTCTGTCTAGGCGTCTCCCCGATTGGCTCATGACGCCGTATGTCCCCTATGTACCTCAACAGTAGGCGACCCCGCTCTGTAACTTTACATGATCTCCAGTTGTTGTGGTTTGTAAACTCTAACACTTTACAGTAGTACCACTCACACCTGAGGGAAGAAATTGCATTAACTGACTTGTTGCAATGGCAGCATCCTATGATACTACCATGCTCAAATTCAGCGAGCTCTAGTCTTTAGAACAAGCCATTTTGTCACAAATGTTTGTAAAGTCAGACTACATGGCTAAGGACTGGATTGTATGCATTCATTGCAATGGGACTGAATGAAATTATTAAGAGATGTGTCTCAATACTTTTGCCCATAGAGTGTACATAGTAGTGTGGCTAGGTGGTTCTGTATTAAGAGCCTTATATGTGGGGAGGGCATATGGAGTACATATTATTAATAAGAATGTTAAGGAATCCTTGGGAAGGAATTTAAATAAATGACTGTTCAGCCAAACAGACTTTGACCCCTGAAAAGAGTGCAGGAACTAATGAAAGAACTACAGCAACACACAGGCAGAGCAAGAGAGGAAGAGAGAAAGAGGCTTAGAACATAACTTTTCAAATGGGTTGGGTGACACACTCATTGGTATTGTAACGGCTGCTATGAGTGTGCAGTTCTCCAGTACTGGGAGTATCTGCAAATGTTTGGTTTGTAGTGTTATGCAATGTTTGCACTGTATCCAGTAGGTGAGGTATGGTTGGCATCAGGGATGGGGCTGACCATCTCATTCCTTCCCTGCTTTTGGTAGCAGTAGTCTGATCATATTTCCTGCCAGGAGATGCGTGTCTTAGCTAAGACTGTGAGGAGTTTGGAAGCATGTCCTATTGCTTCTACTGCAAGGGCCTTAGGGACCAGAGAATTAACTCATCTGTGAGACCACTACTACAGAGAGACTTCAAAACAAAACTACAGATATTCAGAAAAGCTATAATGTTACAGTCAGCAGAGCAACGAGCGACCATAGCTATCCAGACTTTGCTTCAAGTGAGGGACTATGGCTCAGACACCCATTAACTTTACTATCACATTAAGATTAAGATCACATCCAGGCCAGGTCAACTCAAAAAAGCCTACTTTTCACAGTGGACACCTATAGCCACAAGTGCCAGTTTTCAGCTGTTAGGCAGAAGTTCAGGAGAGAGACATCAGCAAGATAGCATACCAGAAGTGCCATTTTCTGCCACGTATCCAGCCAACATAACTCATCATCTGGGGAGAGAAATTGCACTGTGTACAAACTACTGCTGGATGTACTATAACTTATAATTTGCACTTAGTAAAGAGAGACTTTTATTCTTCTACTTCTGGTCTGATTCCTTATACCACCTTTCCTCTGCACCAATCCCCATGGAACAACGGCCTAAGGAAGCACACCATGACACATCATCTAATCGGGGTCACTACCACTCCCATCCTCTGCAAAGGCTCCCTGCAAGTAACGATCACATTTATAAGTAACTTGTAAAAAAAAAGATACATTATAAAGGGCTGAATAAAAAATGTAAAAAAAAATATTCACACAAGTGCACAAAAGCACATGTCCTAATGCAGTGAGACACAGGGCAGAGAGGATGGGAGTGGTTGTTGTGGCCATGAGATGGCTAATAGTACTCACAGTTCATGGTGACAGTCTTCACTTTGGTGCTCCCCGGGCTGTGCACAGTAAATGCAAACGCAATCTTTCTACCCTCGGGGCACTCTCTTTCTGAGGCTCCTGCCTGATGGTAGCTGGAATGCCCTTGATGTTAGGTGTTTGGCAGGGTGCGAGGCTGGAGTGTGAATGCAGGGCTAGTGGATGGATGATGGAGTCAATAATCAGGCCTGCTGGTTGCGATAAAATAAGTCTTTCTTTACTAAATTAATGATGGGAGTAGTACATGTAGTACCCCACACCTGGGGGTGCTACGATGGTATCTGCAATCGTTTACTGATTTATATACAATGTTAATGTAATATACTTTGTTCAACAGCAGATGGGACACGGTTGGCAATGTTTGGTAACAGAAATGGAACTCACCATTTCATTCCTCCCCTCTTGGTAGGAGTGGGCTGGTCCGACTTTCTGTCAAGGGTGGGGATGAGCTAGGGAGAGTCAGTCTGAGAATGTAGAGAGGAGAGTGAGGATCCATTTCCCGCTCCTCCAGGTCAGGTGGACCACAGAGACAGCTCACCTAGGAGGACATAATTGCCCCATGGAGACTGCATGATCCTAAGCCACAGAGGAATTGAAAGCTACAGTGTGTTAGAGTCAGAATAGTAAATAAGCAAACAAGCCATCAAGACTCTGCAGCAAAGTGTTGGGGAACACGTTAAGACACCATCACGAGATCTCAGGACAGGCATAGCTAGAAGCCTGAACACATACAGTCACAGGTGCCAGAATAAAGCCATAGGGAAAGGAGTCTAGAGAGAGACAGTATCAGCTAGCAAGTTTCTGAGTGTCATCTTTGCTGCATTGCCAGTCACCATACCCAATAATCTGGGAGGAGAGAAATAGAACTTTGTACGAACTGCTGATGAATGTGCCGCTATCTGTTTTTGCAATAAGACAATATTTGTTCAACCATCTCTTCCTGTTTCCTTTCAGCATCATCTTTTTCATTGCAACAAACCCCAGGGAGCAGTCGTTCTCTGGAGCACTGCACTAGAAGATAAGCCACTTTCCAAGTTATTTTCGTTCTCCTGTGTCTGGCTGTAAAAAAACTTGCTACAGTAGGAGCCTCCCCCCTACTGTATTTGTAATAGAAGTTTTTGATTTTCTAAGGCCCCATTCAGACGGCCGTATTATTGCGGGTCTGCACACTTGCGGCCCCATTCAAAATGCCTATACTTGTCCGTGCTAGCTCCGTGCGGCGGCTCCCCGCTCCATAGAGGTGAATAGGGCTGCAACTATTCCGCAATATTGCGGAATAGATACGGCCCCATTCACACGGTCGTGTGAATGGGGCCTAAGTCCCCTGCCAGAAAAAATGGAAGCAGCAGAAAATGCATCTGTTTTCTCTGTAGGATTTCAACAAGACTCTGAGGAAGGTTTATCATCTTCATAAGCCATTTTTATGGCGTAAAAAAGTGACAAACAAAATTTTGTCACAAATCTTGGTTCTACGCACCCCTTTACCACTTTCCACAGAGCAGGTGTAGCAAGGGCAAAGAGGGAGTGGGGCCAGCTGTCTCCGCACACTTATCTTACTTTACACTAGTTTTGTGTCATAAATGAAGACAGAAATCTACTGCAGTTATGAGTTGTCATAGATTTCAGTTTAGGCGCATGGACTGCCCACACCATAAATTAGACGAATCTTCTGGAAGCACAGGGTAAACCTAGAAAGGCGCAGCACACGCCAGAATTGGTAAATCTCCTCCTATGTACAGTACTTAAGAAGACACAGTAGATCCTGCAAACTGACAAATACCAGGGGGGGGGGGACTTAGCTCCTATTTACTTTTATCATTCATTTATAGGTTTAGCATTTCATTTAAATTGTGCAGGACTAGATATATTCAGCAATGATATGCTTTCTTCAATGCAGTCTTACTAACTTTTAGCCACTAGAATGATCCTGGTGGTAGTCATTAGGAACAGATGTCCCACCCACTTAAAGGGGTTTTCTGAGATTTTTATACTGATGACCTATCATTTAGATAGGTCATCAGTATCTGATTGGTGGGGGTCTGACACCTGGGACCCCCACGATCAGCTGTTTGAGAAGGTACCGGCTCTCACAGTAGTGCGATGGTCTTTTTGAAGCTTAGCCAAGGCCATATGATGTCACGTTCATTGGTCATGTGGCCTAGGCGAAGCTCAGCCCATTTGAAGTGAATGGGGATGAGCTGCCATACCATGCACAGCCGCTATACAATGTACGGCACTGTGCTTGGTGAGCAGGGAGAAGGCCACAGCGCTACTGCAAGCGCAGGGGCCTTATCAAACAGCTGATCGGCGGGGGTCCCAGGAGTTGGACCCCACCAATCAGATACTTATGACTTATCTAAAGGATAGGTCATCAGCATAAAAATCTCGGAATACCCCTTTAAACATGAAGCAGTACACCAGAGGAGGAGTAGCAGGAAACAGAGACTAGGTCAGCATTATATTTTTTACTTTTTTCTCTGTTGTTGTTTAACGCATCTTATTGGAGACCCAGAACATTTTCCCCATCAGAGGACTGGACAGTTACTACAATAAATAGTTTAAGATAGGCATTAAAGCCACTGATTTGTGCAACTCACTTTCAATTCTTTCATAGGTGGGATCAGTGCTCTACCTATCAGACATGTCCTACCCATGTGCCAGAAATGTCCAGATAGGACAACCACTTTAAGCAGTAACAGCCACCCGACTGAAGATCGTTCCATGCAGCTATGCTGTTGATACTTCAGAAAAATGTCATCTGTCACAATGATGTGACATCATGAAATATTCTATGAGGATATAGTAGGCAGCTGTGTGCTTTAAAGCACCTGGGTCCTAAAGCAAAATCTGTAGCAAGTCCTCCAAATATCACACATCTGTAATAGACTGACCTCATAAGAGGCAGAATGGCTTTTTTCGGGACCCCTCAGACTCCAGTGACCAGCAGCAACTGCACCCATCATAATGGTGCTTGTTCAGTTTTAGCTGTTCAGTTTTACCCTCAAAAAGGTGTGGCCATTATCAATTTGAAAACGGTGCCAAATGGTAGGTTAGAAGTTTTCGGCCACCTGATGATTGCTAGTGTGACCATACCCTAACTGGAACCCATAGCTCTTCACCATTTGGAAAGCTGTGTCTGCTCCTAGCATGTTCTGACAGCTCGCCACTGTATGTCAAAGCTTGCTGGGAGTTGTAGTTTCACCATAGCTGGACAGCCATATGCTGTAGACCAAGTTTCCAAGGTCCACCTTGTGCACCTGCCCGTATTTTTCATCCATGTGCTACCCGCATTTTTTGCAGGTAGCACCCTGACCTATTCATTTCTATGGGGCAATGCACACATCCATATTTTTTGCGGATTTATGTGATCGTTCTACAAATTCTAGAATTCTAGTCCTATTCTGGTCCGTATATCAGATGAGATATCATTTGTACTGATGAGAGCGAGAAATATGCGGCTTCCATTACAGATGCTGTTCCAGATCTCGTCTATATAATATAGATATATATATATGAAGAGTCCCTGTCTAAACCCAACGTATTTTCACTTTTCTTTACCTATTATTACTGATTTGCAATTCTGCAACTCTTACCCATTTCCCAGAGTAAATTGCTGCTGGTGAAAGCTCCTGACTTATCAATACTGCTCTCCCTAGCATTATTGTATTCTGCCCTGAAGTGGATTATTCATTAGCTGAATATTGCCCGGTAGAGCATTGCTATCTCATTATCATCCCATTCTGCTGACCTCCTACATGTTTAAGAGGCTCTTTTTTTAATTCAGTGTTGATTCATGCAAAAATAAATACATTACATGAGCTATATATATATATATATATATATATATATATATATATATATATATACACAGATGCTAAAAGGGAACACCATGCTTCCTGCTGAAAGGTCGAAGCATTTATTGTATTGTAAAGGGTTAAGAGTCACAGAAGTTCTCTAGATCCTCCTCAGGAATGAGACCATGTGCCCCACCTCCCAGCTCGACCAATGGTGGCTGAGCAGGAAATCAGACAGACTCAAAGCATGCATAGGTTGGACTTCTCCGCTCTGATAATGTTTATCATAGAGCAAATAGGAACATGGTGTATGTGAGATACTAAGAAGTCCTAGCCATGTCAGAACAGGAACATACACGGTGCAGACCCCTGGCACCAGCACCACTGCAGAACAGCTCATGTCTTCTTCTAATCTACATATACTATATATTTCTAGATCCCATCAGCTGACAATACCCATATTCTAGCAATTCACAGGACCTGTGGCTTCCAGCTGGTGTGAACTACACCTCCCAGCATGGCAGGGCATGACGGGTAGCTTCACACCAACTGGAGAGCATCCTTCGGCTCTCCAGGTGTTGTGAAACTACAACCCTCAGCATGCACACTTGCTCAGCTTTTCTATAGAGGTGAATGGAGCATGCTGGGAGATGTAGTTTCACAGCGGTTGGAGTGCCGGAGGTTGCTAACAACGTTTATACAGCTACAATGTGTGCTACGTTTTCTGTGTCCTATTAGAGTATGTGGGCCCCCCTGTCCCTGAAGCTAAAAGCAGGATCTAGCGTGACTCCTACAAATGCAGCACCACAGGGAGCATATTGAAACCAATGAAAGAATGGACACCGACATATAAATATATTTCACGGCTGCTTGTGCAGAATGAGACTGAAGGATCAGAAGGGTTTGTGAAAATGGGGTGCGCTTAAAAAAATAAAAATGTATTCACATGGAGGAATATAGGTCATGATTAGACACGTAAAGAGAGACTGGAGCGCAATAGCTGTTCTTATAGCGCCACCTAGTGTAACTATACAAAATTCACTGGGATTACAGGAAAATTAGTTCAGTACATTACTGAATTTTTGTTAATAATATGAGATTACCCATATAAAAAATCAAAGAAAAATGAGGGTGAAAAAATTACCCTGGCTACAATACCCCTATATATATACTGAGCAAGACTCAGAAAACATTGAGAAACCTACAAAGAGCAACAGAGTCCATATAGCTCAAAAAATATAAACTTTATTAGAAAATACATAAATAAACATATTAAAAAATGAGGCTGAATAGAGACAAAGAGCACAACAAAGTGCGACAACCCCAGGTCATCAGCAAAGCTGTATAGATAGTGAATAATCAAAAAGTGCAATTGCTATACTATGTACAGACAGACATGTCATAAAATTGCTGCACCTACAACATATAGAGGTAATATCATAAAGAGAATAAGTAAGTACACATGTCAAATGCCATAAACCTCCATATGAAGCTTTTATATTATAAAAAAGTAAGCATATAAGCAGAGGTAAAGACTGCAGCTTAGTGATACATAGTATAAGTATAACAAAACATACCCATAACAGCGTGCTGTGACCTGGAGAGCCGCACACCCCAACGTACGTTTCGGACCACGCCTTCTTCTTCACGCCTTCTTCTAATGACCTCTTGTCATGACACGGTCAAAATAAAAATTATGCCCTTATCGTGACTGTTGCACTACGTCAGTTTCCCTATAGAGGAAAATGCACCAGTTTCCCTATAGAGGAAAATGGTGCAAGACAACAGCATGATTAGACTGTAAGACATGGAGGGAGCCCAGCATTGGTGTCACAACAGCTAATTCGGTATATACCCGTTGTTTTGGGCATGCCCACTCCAGGGGGTGCACATAGGCAATGAGGCACTGAAGAGAGGTGGGAGGCTGCAGGAGAGAGAACAGCTGCAGCATTGAGGAGGAGCATTGAGCTGTAGAGGAGTAAAGTTGGAGGGATGTCTGTGAGCCGAAGAGAAGGCTGAGAGCAGTAGGGATCTGTGGCTATAATAGATAAAGAGTTGTGAGCTGTCCGCATTTCTTAGAGGAAAGGTACTCAAAAGAAGGAGACATCATTCACTCTTCCGGCAAGGTCCATGTCACCAGGGGTGCACCACCAATCAGGCCAGGTGAGGCGATCACCTCAGGCAGCACCAGGTAGGGCAAGAGGGGGGCAGCAGAAGGGCCATGGGCAATGAGTGCTTTCATTGTGGCAAAGCACACAATGTGGCAACGCCCCACATTGGTTGGGGGGGCGTTTCAGTTTTTGTCTCAGGCAGCAGAAAGGCTAGGTGCACGCCTGGATGTGACTGCATCTGCCATACAGTGGTAAAAAGTGTACTTAAAAGGAAATCACTAACTATGCTGGAAATACAGTAAGTACACTAACTGTGTACCGCACATAAAGCTAGACAGTTGGGAGTGACTCAATAAGGTCCTGGTAGGTGGCCACAGACATCTGGAGCCATGCTGACTGCAGTGTATCCCACAGCTGCTGCAGGGTGCATGGGAAAGGATCCATAGATCCATGTATAGGATCCTTAGAGGCTCTTTTGGGTTCAAGTCTGAAGAATTAGGGGGACAGGGTAGTAGTTGGAAGTCTTGGTCATGCTCTTCCAACCAATTTCTTCCACCCCAGGGAAGACAAGCAGTATGTATGGGTGTATGTGATCAGACCATAACGCTGTCACCACCAGCTTGTGTTCTTCCAGCAATGGTTGCTGGGGGTTT
This sequence comes from Rhinella marina, assembly GCA_900303285.1. Lineage (NCBI taxonomy): Eukaryota > Metazoa > Chordata > Amphibia > Anura > Bufonidae > Rhinella > Rhinella marina. The sequence continues at coordinate 19,053 of ONZH01021560.1, read as the reverse complement.
ATGCTGTGATGTTTCTTGCCTGACACGCCAACTTCCATCTGTTTGATGAAGCAGAAAACAGGACTCATCAGAAAAGGCAACTCTTTGCCAATCACCGGAGGTCCCATTACAATACTGCCACAAAAACTGAAGCCTTTTCTACTGATGCAACTTTATTAGCAGAGGTGCAGTGACCATCTGTCTGCTTAAGAGCTCCATTCACAATAGGGTTAGCAAAACTGTTGTTTTAAACACATATGGCAATCCCTGGTTCATCTTGTCAGTGAGCTGCTCCATTATAGCATGTCAGTCCACCCTTGCGCACCTTCATAGCCAACGTTCACCTTTTCACATCAATGGCACATGGTGCTCCGCAGTTTCCATGTCACTTACTCACAAAGGTGCCATTTGTACACTTACGATACACTTTTACCACAGCAGCACAAGAACAGTTCACAAACTGCACAGCTTCAGAAATACCACCACTCTTGGCCTAAAAGCCATTAATCATCTGTTTTTGCAACTCTGATAAATTTTCCCCTTAACCCATGACAGCAGCGAGGGATATGCGTGCAGAGAGCCTATCACATATACCCACCAAGCCAGCTCACGAGACTTGACTTCCTTCATGAGCTACATGCTGCTGACGTCAAAAGTAGGAAGTGGTCAGAATAATGTGATTTGACTGTTTAGTTGCCATTGCCCAGGTAACTTTCAAGTTCAAATACCTCCTCCTAAATGTATGTATTAAACGTTGTGAGAAATTAAAGGGATTGTCCAGGATTACCTGGTTTATTTCTTCCAAAAAGAGTGCCACACTGTCCACAGCCCATGGATAATCCCAGACAATTTCTTTAGACACCAAGAGCCTGAACTGTATTGTAATATAACCATGTAAGGGGCCCATATCAAGGATCAAACCAGGCCCTTCCCACAGGACAGAAGTGTTTCCGCCTAAACCCGTTTGAATGACCCTTGGACCATTTTTCCACTGCCTTGTTTGCTAAAAGTTGTTCCTTTAGAGGGTACAGTCCTGACCAAGTTTTCACCTCTAGTAGAAAAGGAGATAATCCCAACTAAGACTGGGCCCCCTCTTGCCCTGGGCCCCATAGCAGTCACATGGTCTGCCACCATGGTAGTTACATCCCTGCATGTAAGTATTAGTGGGAGTAGTAAGTATAAATGGGAGTATTTTTAAGTTAATATTGTTGAATAGCATCGTTGTATGGGCTTTCTTTTATGCTTTGTCACTTATTTCTGCAGAGTGATGCCCAAGGCCTAACATATCACCCCGGTTCAGTAATAATTACGAGTCACCTGTTATTTTACCATGACCACCGCCAACCAAAAAAAGGCTCTAGCCTTACAGAGTATTCACACATGAATATACACATTTGTTGCAGAAATCTTTCTCTGAAAAACAGTTCTACACTTCAAGGGCATAAATATGGATTTTTGCAAGCCCCATTCATATGAATGGGACAGTTGCAGAAATCTGCCGCACGTGAATTTACCTTTGAATTCTGAAGGCTTTTCACAATTCACTTGGTTATAAAAGGGTTTGAACCATTTTTTTTTCTCCATTTCTCCACAAGAGGATCTCGGCTATACCACCCGGCTTAAAGAGGACCTTTCACCACTCCTGACATGCCTGTTTTAATAGCTTCATGCATTCTCCGTGTAATAACAATTCTGGAACATCTATTCTTATGTCTGTATGTTCTGCCATTTCTTTATTATTTGCAATAGAAGTTATGAATGAATTGCTATTTGCCTTTAGTAAAGGAACAGAGGGGAGGTGACCAGTTGGGGGTGTGTACCTGCACAGACTCACTCTATCCAATCAGTGCTGCCATGTTCAGACTGTGCAGGTACACACCCCCAACTTGTCACCTCCCCTCTGTTCCCTTACTGAAGACAAATAGCAATTCATTCATAACTTCTAGTAGAAATAATAAAGGAATGGCACAACATACAGAGATAAGAATAGATGTTCCAGAATTGTTATTACATGGGGAATGCATGAAGCTATTAAAACAGGCATGTCAGGAGAGGCGATAGGTCCTCTTTAAGTTCTCATAAACATGGCAATGCATGTGCAGCAACCCATTGAACAGCCAGAGCGGAGGATGGGAGTGGCTGTGGCTCCCTCAGGCAGTCGCTCCCTAGGGCCAGCACAGTGAGTTTGGCCATGTCGGAAGCAATGGCCCTCTGGTTACACTTGCAAAAGTCTCTCTTACTAGAATCTCAAGCTGGTGATTTTATTCTATCAATAATGCCTGCAATTCTCACTGTGGTTTTCAGGTCCAATCATATAGCTGGCCAAAGTCGTTCCTGAGGTATGTAGGCAGGTCGGGCATCAGCACCCGGCATACCCAGGCAAGTGCCGGGGCCCGCTGCTCCTGGGGGGCCCACTGCGTAGTGGCGTGCCAATGGGGGGTTAGTCCACCCCGGCTGCCAGCTCTCAAGGGGGTGCTGGGCCGCCTGCTATGAGAGCTTCCATCAATACAGATGGAAGCACTCATTGCTGGAGTGCAGGGGAGTCGGCGGTCCTTTCATTCACTAACCACAGCTCCTTCTCTCCTCCAGGCCCGGCCCAGCGGTGACACGATGACATGTGTCTCACTGCTGCAGCAGGCCGGAGGAGAGGAGTGCAGGGAGATGAACTGCAGTTAGAGAATGGAAAGACTGTCGGCTCCCCTGTGCTCCAGCAATGATAGGTATGTGAGGAGGCCACTGGGAGGTCATTATACTGTGTGAGGGCCCCTTACACAGTATAATGACCTCCAGTGCCCCACACACACAGTATAGTGATTCCCAGTACCCCATTTAGTATAATGATCCCTACTGATCCTCCATTCACTATAATGAGCCCCAAAGCCCCCACTCAGTATCACGACCCCCAGTGAGGGGGCCACTATAATATACTGTGTGGGGGCCATTATTCTGAATGGAGAGCCACTAGGGGGTCATTATACTGTGTGGGGAACCACTGAGGGGTCATTATACTGTGTGGGGAGCATTGGGGGAGTCATTATACTGTGTGAAGGGCCACTAGTGGTGATTATACTGTATGGGGGCCAGTGGGGGTCGCTATACTTTCTGGGGGGCACTGGAGGTAATTAAAAGATTGGGTGCCACAGGAGGACATGTAAATGTAAAAAAAAAGGCCACAAGGGTGTCCACTGAGATTTATCGGCCTAGGGCCCACATGAACCTGGAGCTGGCCCTGTGTGTAGGGTGTCTTAACTTGTTAACCCAAGGTTTGGAAGCTTTACACAGGTTACCTTGCTGACTGACTCCTCATTTTGCCATGCAGATTCTCTAATCTTGTCTTTCTTCCTCTCTTGCTGTAGCAGAAGCAGATGCTCCCACAGAGATCTGTTAGTCTTCGGATTCTTGAAGCTGGAGGCCCAAGAAGAGCAGCATATAGTGTCTTCTCCCTACCCCCTTCAAACTCTCCCTTAGGCTTCATTCACACGACCGTATGTGTTTTGCGGTCCGCAAATTGCGGATCCGCAAAAAAAACGGATGATGTTCCGTATGGCATCCGTGTCCGTTTTTTTTGCGGATCCATTGTAACAATGCCTATCCTTGTCAGCACAACGGACAAGAATAGGACATGTTCTATCTTTTTTGCGGAACGGAAATGCGGACATACGGAAACAGAATGCAAACGGAGTACCTTCCGTTTTTTTTGCGGACCCATTGAAATGAATGGTTCCACATACGGTCCGCAAAAAAAACGGAACGGACACGGAAACAAAATACGGTCGTGTGAATGAAGCCTAAAACTGCCTAGAACTCTCTGCCATCACCAAGCAACCTCCTAAGAGGACTGGGACAAGATAATTAACCCTGGCTGAGTCTACCATATGTATAGAAATACTGAGTATACACTATATTGCATAGAATAGCACTACCTTACATTAGAATACAGTAAGTTACCAAACAAGTGCAGATATCCCTGTACAGTGCCTTGAAAAAGTATTCATACCCCTTGAACTTTTCCACATTTTTTCACATTACACCCACAAACTTAACTTATTGGAATTTTATGTGAAATGATACAAGGTTTTCAACATTTTTAATACATAAAATTCTGGAAAGTGTGGTGTGCATATTTATTCAGCCAACCTGTACTCTGATACCCTTAAATAAAATCCAGTGTGACCAATAGTCTTCATAAATCACCTAGTTAGTAAACTACAGCTGTTCTGTGAAGGCCAGGGAACACACCAGACAGGTCAGAGATAAAGTTGTGGAGACGTGTAAAGCTGAGTTAGGTTCTTAAAAGAAAATTCCAAGCTATGAACATTGCACGGAGCACTGGAAGGAGTATGGCATAACTGCAAACCTACCACTCACCTACCTAAACTGACAGCCCATTCAAGGAGAGCACTAATTAAGCAGCCAAGAGCCACATGGTCACTCTGGAGGAGATGCAGAGATCCACAGCTCAAGTGGAAGAATCTGTCCCCAGGACAACTATTAATCATGTACTCCACAAATCTGGCCTTTATGGAAGAGCGGCAAGGAGAAAGCCATTTTTGAACGCAAGAATTCCCATTTGCATTTTGCCACAAGCCATGCAGGGGACACAGCAAACATGTGGAAGAAGGTGCACTGGTCAGATGAGACCAAAGTTGAACTTTTAGGCCTAAATGCAGAACGCAATGTGTGGCGGAAAACTAACACTGCACATCACCCTAAACACACCACCCCAGCGTGAAATATGGTGGTGGTAGTTTCAGGGAAGCTGGTCAGAAGTGGAGTTTGGCCACCATTCAGACGTGCTTATTGGGAGGACAGTTGGACAGTGATCTAGCTGGCGGTGAGCCTAATATCGCTACATTGTTGCACTGACTTTACTATACAATTCATCCACTGTTTCTAACATTGTCCTGTTCCAAGTCCAATTCCTTTATTCCTGACAGGAATACTCACTAATATGTAGTATATGCAAGTGCCAGTGTAGTGATGCCAAGCCCTGTCACCTCCTGGGCAGCTCTGCAAGTGGTGGAAACCAATACTACTCAAAAAAAGACAGGTTGCTGGCTGCCATTTTAGATCATTCCCGAAGAACCCCTTTCTCCCTTCATAGTGAGACACCATTTTTCCTCCTTGAAGACAATTCTATAAAGGGAGTCTTTCACCTGTTTTTCACCTATATAACTAAGAGCAGTGCCCCACAGAAGATTGCAGACACATCCCAGACATACCTGTGTGCACTGTGTGTCTGTATTACATGTCCAGGAAAAGCACTTTTATTCTGCTGGAAAACAGCTCCCAAGTGCCCAACTCTGCTGCTGCAAGTGACCAAAGCAAACCAGACTGCAGAGGGGAGGGCTGCTTTAGCTACTCATATCTTGGGATTGGTAGCATATAGAAAATGGTTCTGACCTTCTTTGAAAGCTGACATTCCAAGCTTTAAAATGATACCAGATTCGCATCATTATATCTAGTATATCAGAAGATATAGCTGTTAGAAATCCAGTCGGGAGAGAAAGCTGTTTTTAGTTTCACTTTCAGCTGGGCACTTGGGAGCTGTTTTCCTGCAGAATAAAAGTGTTTTTCCTGGACATGGAATAAAGACACACAGTGCACACAGGTATGTCTGGGATATGACATGTAATACAGACACACAGTGCACACAGGTATGTCTGGGATGTGACATGTAATACAGACACACAGTGCACACAGGTATGTCTGGGATGTGACATGTAATACACACACACACAGTGCACACAGGTATGTCTGGGATGTGACATGTAATACACACACACAGTGCACACAGGTATGTCTGGGATATGACATGTAATACAGACACACAGTGCACACAGGTATGTCTGGGATGTGACATGTAATACAGACACACAGTGCACACAGGTATGTCTGGGATATGACATGTAATACAAACACACAGTGCACACAGGTATGTCTGGGATATGACATGTAATACAGACACACAGTGCACACAGGTATGTCTGGGATGTGACATGTAATACAGACACACAGTGCACACAGGTATGTCTGGGATGTGACATGTAATACAGACACACAGTGCACACAGGTATGTCTGGGATGTGACATGTAATACAGACACACAGTGCACACAGGTATGTCTGGGATGTGGCATGTAATACAGACACACAGTGCACACAGGTATGTCTGGGATGTGACATGTAATACAGACACACAGTGCACACAGGTATGTCTGGGATGTGTCTGCAATCTTCTGTGGGGCAGTGCTGTTAGTTATAGAGGTGAAAAACAAGTGAAAGACTCCCTTTAACTTACATGTAAATACCAGAATAATTAGGCTTATGGAATCTGTGAAAAAACAACTTCTGAGTGCCCCCATATAAAATCGTCATGGGTACAATATGTATATGAATATAAAAATATGGCCATACTTATGAGGCCTAAAACTATGAATACAAATGGGGGGGGGTCTTCTCATCCAGTAATAACATTATATAAAAATACAGTTCATATGGCGTGTGAGCTACAACCGGTGACAATGCACTGAATTCTTTATATTTTACATGCTATAATTCAGCTCATCTATGTAAGCTACAACGATGCAGCAAGTATGAAACATTCATGGACAGAATATGTTTACCAGGCTGGAAACTCTGCAAACTAGCCAAAATACTAGAAATTAATAAAATATCGCTCAGTATTCTCTTATTGTCAAGCGAACACAACAATCCAATTCACAATACTAATGACGGCTGATCTACCTCACTCACAGTATCTCTACACCACTGTACCCCTTTACAATACACACAATAAGAATGAACAATAAAATATACATTAACTACCGCATACAATTCCAACCTGCAAACTGCATTAGCCCTGTACTGTGATATCTAAGTATTAGGGGCCGCTCAGACAGCCGTGCTTTTGTGGATCCACAAAAATGCGGATCTGCAAAAGCACAGATGCCAGCCAGTGTGTGTTCCACAATTTGCAGGACACACGGCAGGGCGCCCCGTTTAAAATGCCTATTCTTGTCTGCTATTGCGGACAAGAATAGGACATGTTCTATTTTTTCTTACCGCTCTCATTTAAGTGAACAGGGCTGCATCTATTCCGCAAAATTGCAGAATGAATGCGGACCCGTTCACACGGTTGTGTGAACAGGCCCTTATACCTACATCGTGACATCATTGTGTATTTTTTCTATTCCGTACTGTGACACCACTGCGTGCATTACTGTCATCGTGTGACATTTCTTAGTGTGTTATCCCTTTTTGTATAAATTCTGTGCTCTCATATCAGAATATGCTTTCAGTATGTGACTCCACTATGTGCATTATCCTGTTACTGTTACATCACTGTGTGCATTATCCCTTTTTGTATCATTTCCGTGCTTTCACTTAATTAAGTTGATTATCTCTGCACTGTGTGACTTCACTGCGTGTTCTGTCCTTTGTACTGTGACATCACTGTGTGCATTATCCCTTGTACCGCGACATCACTGTGTGCATTATCCCTTTTTGTGTCATTTCCGTGCTTTCACTTAATTTAGTTGATTATCTCTGCACTGTGTTACTTCACTGCGTGTAGTGTCCTTTGTACTGTGACATCACTGTGTGCATTATCCCTTGTACTGTGATATGTGACATCACTGTGTGCATTATGCCTTGTTACTGTGACATCACTGTGTGCGTTATCCCTTGTACTGTGACATCACTCTGTACATTATCCACACAATTTGTGATTTATCCATATGCATCATGGAAAGAAACATGGACCAGAAAGGAGACAAAAAATAGTCAAAGGCTTTTAATTTCTAAAATTTTCCAGAATGCAGTCCTGGCATCAAGGTTCTGTATGGGACATCTAGGTTACTAGTTGTATCTTCTCCTATTTGCATTATTATGACTCTCTAGTCCTGTGATGGTTAACCTCCGGCACTCCAACTGTGGTAAAACTACAACTCCCAAGATGCTTGGCTGTTCTCGGAACTCCATAGAAATGAATGGAGCATAATGGAAGTCGTAGTTTCACCACAGCTGGAGTGCCGGAGGTTAGCCATTAGAGATGAGCGAACCTGCTCGTAACGAGCGGTTCAATGCCCGGATCCCCTGCGCTCCCCTGCCCGCAGCCATCCGGATCCGTCCTCACCCGACTGTAAGTCAATGGGGACGAATCCGTTTGGTGTCACACACTAGTTCACATACCAGTGTGTGACACCAAACGGATCCGTCCCATTGACTTACAGTCGGGTGAGGATGGATCTGGATGGCTGCGGGCAGGGGAGCGCAGGGTATCCGAGCATTGAACCGCTCGTAACGAGCAGGTTCGCTCATCTCTATTAGCCATCACTGCTCTAGTCAATTCTTCATCTGATGGACAAGAAACCAACAATAGTTCTGAGCCAAGGGAACCTTGGTTTCTTCTCTTATTTTGATATGGCTGCACAATTGGCATGTCCACCCTGCTGCCACCATAACTGTACTTACCATTGTGCCCCATACCAGTGCCTACATGATTATTCCAATATAATAGTGATTGTCACTTAGCCCCTCAATGTTCTCATAATAGCACAGCCACAAAACGTCACTCCCTCCTTCATGCTCTGTCCTCCCCTCAGCTAAGTGGAATTGACCCCCTCTTCCTGGGACACCCAACTACCTCCACTGGTGGTATCTGACTTCTCTGGGTGCTTGGTGGACTCATGTTATCTTTAGGGCCCATTCACACCCGCAATACTACGGGTGCCGCTCGGCGTTTGTTCCGCAACATTCTGAACACACGACCGTGCGCCCCATTGAAAATGCTTATTATTATCCGCTGTTGCAGAGAAGTATAGGACATGTTCTGTTTTTTTATGCGGAGCCCCGGCATGGAGCTGGCTCCGTGCCGCGGCTGCCGCTCTCATAGAAGTGAATGGGGCCCCATTTATTCTGCAATATTGCGGAATAGATGCGGACCCATTCACACGGTCGTGTGAATGGGCCCTTACAGCGTGTGAAAGCATGTTCAATATATTCATTACAACTAAACCCCTCGTTTCTTAATTTCATACAAGAATTTTTGCAGCATGGTCAAATGTCCTGAGCTGGGCACAATGCAATGCCACTGTGCGCTCATTGTTTGAGGAGTGGGCGCACAATGTGCGGTATCAGCTGAACCCTAGACGATTGGCTGAATTGTCCTACATTTGGCCAGATAAAGCCCTATGTTACTTTGCACTCAGTGACTTTGAGCTCATTTGATCTTTATCGCAACAAACACTGTAATCTGGGAAGGCAGCAGCATATCATATAGATTGCTTACATTTGTACAGAATGTTCTGAATGCAGACCATTTATAGGTTTACAAGTTGACTTTATTGACATTGTAATATGTTTCATATCTCCGAGATGTGTTACTGTATCACATATACAGAAACGAAAATCACTCCACCCATAATTATATAGTAGGAAATGTGAACTGCTCATAGGCGACCATTTTCCAAATGTTAAACATGTTCTAAAAAGGAATAAATGTATCGGAGGCACTCACTGGATGAATTGGACAAAAGAACAGAGGGTGCTATATCCCGGGTACCCAAAAAAACCTGTATGTATAGGAAGAATTATCTAAACAGAATGGATAAGCACTCACCCTTACTGGAATGTGTAAAATATTTAATCAAAAATTAAAAATTAAAAACATATAAACATACAACAATCAAATACACAATAAATGAAATAGAATAAAACGTGATATTTCTCCCACTAGTTGGTCTCATAAAACATTCGCCGATATGCCGATAAATCTTGATAGTAAGTTATATTTCCGCATTCATGTTCCCCACTTGGGGTAAGGCTATAGTCCTTATAGATCAGTAAATTATATGGACACTTCTTTAATATGATGATGTACAGGTGGAGGTTAGTATACAGTCTTTTTATGTTTATAACTAGGAGGTATTGCCGTTCAGGAGTAATGTTCGCCGAAATTTCCAGGATAAGATTATTAGTTTGGTTAATTAGGTATTACGGGTAGTGCACTTACCCATACCTTTACCGCTTAGTCCATTCACGTCTTATTTTCACTTGTGGTTGGTACACGGTGTTCGGCGTCTTCCTACTCGCGGCACGCTCCTGGTGTCCGGTCTTTCACCTTCCTCTCCACTCACAGGTACTGGGTTCCGGGCACCAAGCGTTCCTCCTTCAATTATACTTTCAAAAGACAGATGGATTTTATCTGATTATTCTGTCTTATTACGGAGACATATCTTCTTACAGCCAAACTGAATGAAGTTAGTTCTTGGTAACCTCCCCAAGACTAGCACAGTACCACTTCTCTTGTCCTGTATACTGGGTGTAATCCTCAGTATCTGCTCTTATACTGTATATATGGACACTGCACAGTACCACTCCTCTTGTCCTATATACTGGGTGTAATCCTCAGTATCTGCTCTTATTCTGTATATATGGACACTGCACAGTACTACCTCTCTTGTCCTATATACTGGGTGTAATCCTCAGTATCTGCTCTTATTCTGTATATATGGACACTGCACAGTACCACTCCTCTTGTCCTATATACTGGGTGTAATCCTCAGTATCTGCTCTTATTCTGTATATATGGACACTGCACAGTACTACCTCTCTTGTCCTATATACTGGGTGTAATCCTCAGTATCTGCTCTTATTCTGTATATATGGACACTGTACAGTACCACTTCTCTTGTCCTATATACTGGGTGTAATCCTCAGTATCTGCTCTTATTCTATATATATGGACACTGCACAGTACCACTTCTCCTGTCCTGTATACTGGTTGTAATCCTCAGTATCTGCTCTTATTCTATATATATGGACACTGCCACAGTACCACTTCTCCTGTCCTGTACACTGGGTGTAATTCTCAGTATCTGCTCTTATACTGTATATATGGACACTGCACAGTACCACTTCTCCTGTCCTGTATACTGGTTGTAATCCTCAGTATCTGCTCTTATTCTATATATATGGACACTGCACAGTACCACTTCTCCTGTCCTGTACACTGGGTGTAATTCTCAGTATCTGCTCTTATACTGTATATATGGACACTGCACAGTACCCACTTCTCCTGTCCTGTATACTGGTTGTAATCCTCAGTATCTGCTCTTATTCTATATATATGGACACTGCACAGTACCACTTCTCCTGTCTGTACACTGGTTGTAATCCTCAGTATCTGCTCTTATTCTATATATATGGACACTGCACAGTACCACTTCTCCTGTCCTGTACACTGGGTGTAATTCTCAGTATCTGCTCTTATACTGTATATATGGACACTGCACAGTACCACTTCTCCTGTCCTGTACACTGGGTGTAATTCTCAGTATCTGCACTTATTCTGTATATATGGACAATGCACAGTACCACTTCTCCTGTCCTGTATATTGGGTGTAATTCTCAGTATCTGTTCTTATTCTGTATATATGGACACTACACAGTACCACTTCTCCTGTCCTGTATATTGAGTGTAATTCTCAGTATCTGTTCTTATTCTGTATATATGGACACTACACAGTACCACTTCTGTCCTGTATACTGGATGTAATCCTCAGTATCTGTTCTTATTCTGTATATATGGACACTGTACAGTACCACTTCTCTTGTCCTGTATACTAGGTGTAATTCTCAGTATCTGCTCTAGTTCTGTGTGTGTGTGTGTGTATATATATATATATACACCGCACAGTGCCACTTCTCCTGTCCTGTATACTAGGTATAATTCTGAGTATCTGTTCTTATTCTGTATATATGGACACTACACAGTACCACTTCTCTTGTCCTGTATACTGGGTGTAATCCTCGGCATCAGCTCTTATTCTGTATATATGGACACTGCACAGTACCACTTCTCCTGTCCTATATACAGGGGCGGTCTTGGGCACCACACATCCTATGCATTTGCATAGGGCCCCCGATGTCCAAGGGGGCCCCCACGCTCCGCTCTTGTGCTGGTGTCCAAGACCGTCCGCCCAGCTGTCACGTACTGCATTTGTCCGAATGCATACTCATTTTATAAATTAGTACACTAATGCGTACTAATTTATAAAATGCATACACATTAGTGTACATACTAAAATATGCATATGAATTAGCGTGCAGATTTGAAAAAGCGCACGCAAATTCCACCCAAGCATGCTCTAGTCCCAGTCTTTGATGTGTGGGGGGGCGTGCGATTGGGGGGGTGTCATCAGAGGGCGTGTCATCAGGGGCGTGACGCATCATTGGGGGGTGGGGGCCCCCGGACATAACTTCGCTTAGGGCCCCAGAAATGCCAAGACCGCCCCTGCCTATATATTGGGTGTAATTTTCAATATCTGCTCTTATACTGTATATATGGACACTGCACAGTACCACTTCTCCTGTCCTGTATACTGGGTGTAATTCTGAGTTTCTGTTCTTTTTCTGTATATATGGACACTGCACAGTACCACTTCTTCTGTCCTGTATACTGGGTGTAATCCTCAGTGTCTGTTATTATTCTGTATATATGGACACTGCAGAGTACATTACAGAGTATGTTTGCTGTTAATTCATTTGCATACTCTGCCCGGCAACAGGGAGGTACTAGGAGGAGGAGGAGTCTAGGTTTGGGCAGATGCTACAGAGAGAGCCAGGGAGAGAAGCATGGAATAAAAGTTGTATCTGATCCTGCATCACATGGGTTCCCACCACGACATTACATATACTAGGTATAATTCTCAGTATCTGCTCTTGTTCTGTATATATATATACACCGCACAGTGCCACTTCTCCTGTCCTGTATACTGGGTGTAATTCTGAGTATCTGTTCTTATTCTGTATATATGGACACTGCACAGTACCACTTCTGTCCTGTATACTGGGTGTAATCCTCAGTATCCGCTCTTATTCTTTATATATAGACACTGCACAGTACCACTTCTCCTGTCCTGTATACTTGGTGTAATCCTCGGCGTCAGCTCTTATTCTGTATATATGGACACTGCACAGTACCACTTCTCCTCTCCTGTATACTGGGTGTAATTCTCAATATCTGCTCTTATTCTGTATATATGGACACTGCACAGTACCACTTCTCCTCTCCTGTATACTGGGTGTAATTCTCAATATCTGCTCTTATTCTGTATATATGGACACTGCATAGTACCACTTCTCCTGTCTTGTACACTGGGTGTAATTCTCAGTATCTGCTCTTATTCTGTATATATGGACACTGCACAGTACAGTTGTTAGCATGTTTACTGAAAAGGTAACTGTTGTTTTTGGTGTGTGCTGCTGCAAAGTAGGCCAAGAAAGAATCCTTCTATGTTACTATAGAGGTGGTTGATCCAGAGAGTTAGGCTATGTTCACACTGGCGGCACGGGTATCCGGTAGGCTGTTCTGGCGGGTGAACGGCCTGCCGGATCCGTGCTGCCGCTATTGCACATGTAGGGCCGGAACTACGCTGCGGCCCCATTCACTATAATGGGGGCGGGCCGTAGTTCCAGCCACAGCACGGCAAACATGCCGAGAGGCGGCCGGAAGAAAATTACAACATGTCGTAATTTTCATCCGGCCGCCTCTCGGCATGCTTGCCGTGCTGTGGCTAGAACTACGGCCCACCCCCATTATAGTGAATGGGGAAGAAGCCCCACATGTGCAATAGCGGCAGCGCAGATCCGGCAGGCTGTTTGCCTGCCAGAACAGCCTGCCGGATACCCGTGCCTCCAGTGTGAAAGTAACCTTATTTTAAAAGCCTGATTGGAGTCGGGAAGGAATTTTTTTCCCCTGAAGTAGGGAAAATTGGCTTCTACCTCACAAAGTTTTTTTTGCCTTTCTCTGGATCAACTTGCAGGATAACGGGCCGAACTGGATGGACAGATGTCTTTTTTCGGCCTTATAAACTATGTATGTTCTCCAGGAAGACACCATTCCTGTGAGTGAAAGCTGCCAGAAAAGCAACTTACTGGTAACTAACCTCTGAGGAAAGAAGCACTGAATTATTGCAGAAGGTTCAGGACCATTTAAGGGCCGTGCTTGGACTCAGTAAAGGTAACATGCATACAGCTTTAGACTTAACTGTCTGTGGTTTGGGTTGTATTACTTCTGGCACCCGCCACATTACTGAGACAGACTGAACAGCCGATCTAGGACTGCACCCTGCAGTTGAGAATTGCAGAGAAACATTGAGAAATTGCATGGCTTTGGTCAATTGGAAAGATTGCTAGCTATGAAGAGAGAAACAGAATATCATTTTTATAATAGACACCTCCTATACACAGCATTTGGGGAAAAACTACTCTGTGAAGTACTTGAGAACTGTACCTACTGGTTATTTGTACTGTAATCTCAACCATTCATTCAGTAAAAGAGAAAATCTATTTTATTAAAATCCAAGATGGCCTAGTCCAAGTTGCTCTTCCTGGATCTTCTGCCTTGCAGCCCAGGCACCACCAGACTCAAGACCCCAAAAGTTGATGCACCCCAAGGGGAGGAAGGGTTGAGCCTCTCTCCATCACTGCTTGCATGGGCTGGCTGGAGCAAGGAATAGCCACCATGAGTACTATGACCATCCTTATTGTACCTGCCACCACTCCCATGCTCTTCATCTACCACCATGCCTTACCTGTGGCATGGCAGCTCATTTGTGGACCAATGAGTGGAGCAGTAGACAGCACTGGAGCCTGAGGAGGTGAGTAACAATTCCCCTCCTGCCTCCATTTGACTTGTCTTTTCTGTCCTGCTCTAAAGAATGGATGAAGGGGTGTTGGTGAAGGGCTATCCTCAGGGGCGGATTGTCCATAGACCCTACAAGGAAATTTCCCAGTGGGGTAATCCTTAGGAGGGCTACCCAAACCCTCCTCACAGCCGCCAGCCAGGTACTTAATGATATGATTCTCTCCTACGCACATGGCCAGCAGCCGCAGGTGTCCTCCTGAATTCAACTGTATCTATGTCCTCGGGACAGTGATACAGTTGAATACTGTACAGAAAGTGACAGTAATTTGTGCTGCACCGCGGTATTGTATTTAGATTAGCTGGTGCGGTATATTGCTCTGCGGCCGGACTAAAATTACGACGTCATAGTTTTAGTCCGGCCGCCTCTCGGCATGTTTGCCGTGCTGCGGCCGAAACTCCGGCCCACCTCCATTATAGTGAATGGGGCCGGAGCGTAGTTCTGGCCGCACACGTGTACTAGCGGCATCACGGATCCGGCAGGCTGTTCACCCACCGGACAGCCTGCCACTAGTGTGAGACCAGGGTTAATCAGTGCTGGAGACCAGGATTACATGTCTTGTGGAGCTGTACGCATTGATCAGATAATGTTATCCTTAAATTGTGCAAGAACCCTGAAAGTCAAATCTGCCTTGCTTATGGCACTATTTGGGAGTGAGGTAGGGGTTTGTCATTTTTGATCTTGGTATATTTAGTATTCTGCAGTCTATTATAGCTCACATGGTGGAAACCTAGCTCTCCTGGGAACCAAATCTCCCTAGCTTTGGGACTATTTAGGAGTGAGGAGGGGGATTTATCATAGTAGACGTAGTATTCTAAAGACTCTGTTACAGCTCCATGTGGTTGTAACACATCTTTCCCAGGACCCTGAAAAACATGTGATGATTTATTTAGGTAAATGTATTAGTAGTCCCTACTACAGATCCAGATAGTTTATTTTACAATAATGGGGATTAACTAATTCATAAACAGGCTGATCTGGCATTCTGCAGTCTTAGAAAGCTTGCTAATAGTGTCCATGGGGTGGAGATGGGGGAATATTGGTTATATTATAAAATGTATAAAATACACACATTGCTGCCCTGGTATGCAGTGTACATGTATAATATGGTACCAGGGCAACATGATCTGTTGTTACTATTCGAGCTGTACAATGTTGTCACCCAGCTTTTCGAGAATCCTGAATGGCAAGTTGGTCTAGCTATACCAATGGATTTATCACTACACAAGTAGGCAAATAAGAAATTCAGCAGTCAGGGAAAGTTGGGTAACAACCTCCGCACACTGGGAACATACATTGTTTATACAATATGGGAGTCATTTACTATGAAGAAATACACCTATATTAAGCGTATTTCTGGCGCAGATTGCAACTTTCCCCCACAAACTCCAGGTCTAAAAAATTGGGCAGGTAAAGGGACGGCCCAGTAGACCAATCTCATTCATCATTTTCTAGACCTGTTTTAGGTGTAGAAAATGTTCTAAATGTAAGACAGCTAGGAAACAGCTTATATTTAGACGGGATATACCGACGTTAACTCATAAGTTTGGTGGATCCACCACCAGCCAAAGTGGGTATTAAGACCGGAGTCTGATTTAATAATACTTTCCTTTTTCTGTATGCTAAACAGCTACAGAGATATTTGTATTTTATTTCTATGCAAATGAGCAAGTGGGAACACTAGGGACCGAGCTGAGTCCTTGGAGTACAGCTTTTGTAAAAGGCTCTGCACCTTTCCCCCCTCTCCTTAATTGACAGGGATAGACATCAGCATGCTGAGGGCAGAGCTGTGTCCTACCATGCACATACAGTATCACATACACTATGCACTATAGCCTTCCAGAATGAGAAGAGTTGATTTCTATGCTTTGAAAGCTGATACACATATGTGAATAAAGATTATTCACAAGTACAATATATGATTATAAAGAAACTGGTAATATCTGTTAGCTTTCTAAGTATAAAAGAAACTTTCTTCTGTGTTAAGGGTATAGCTTTGTGCTAAGTAGTCAGCCTTACGTGTAGAGATCCTAAGTTCAAGTCCCAGAAGAGACTTATATATGTTTTTTTCTGTTATTTTTAATCCCAAAAAGGCTATAGCCTTAATATATTGAGAATAGCATTTTTATGCTTAGAAACCTAAAACATTTTACTGGTTTATTCAGAGGCACAATATATGATTATAAATATACCAGCAAAATGTATTCCTTTCTTGGCATAAAAAACATTATTCTCAATATGATAAGCATATGCTATAGCATTTTATTATGGGTTAAATGAGAGAGAAAAAATATACCTGAAGAAAAAAATCTGAAAGTCTCTCCCAAGATTCAAACCTGAAATATCTACATGCAAGGCTGACCAGTTACCTCCAGGCTACAGCCTTATCATATTGACCACTGTGTTTTTATTCTATACTTAAAATTAGGGATGAACGAATGGACTTCGGATGAAATATCCAAAGTCGATTCGCATAAAACTTTGTTTTAATACTGGTACCACTTGGAACCAAATCCAAGTTTGGGAAATAGTTTTTTGAATAAACTAATGTACAATACAAATTAATCTAGAAAGTTATTACGCTCATCTGACCCAAACATTCTAATACTGTACGGAGTGCTCGCAATGCACCATAGCCTCTCCCACCCACTTTTTGTAAAAGTAGAAGACAAGGGGAAGTCATAAATTTAGGCACAAAACTGCACTTGCTAATAAATGTGTAAGTTTTGTACACAGGGGCGGATTGGCCATAGACCTTACAGGGAAATTTCCCGGTGGGCCGATGCCCAGGGGGCCGCCTGGCCCTCCTTACGGCTGGCCAGTGGAAGTTTTTGTGGATGTATTTTGCGCTGCTGGAAGTATTTTGTGATGGACTGTGGTATTTGGCTCTGTTGGGGAGGTATAATGTGCCACAACATGGTATTGCTGTCCCTGCCTTCCATCAATTTGGACCCAACTGAAAAACGGGGCCACTTTTCGTATTTTTTCCAGGGCCACTTTAAGTTCCCAGTCCGCCCCTGTTTGTACACCACAAAACTGGCATATAATAATGATACATTACCCCCCTAGAGTTTGCAGATGTACTCTTTAGGGTAATCTTGGCTCCAGACATGTTGACAAAAATAATGGCGACCACTGCAGTTACTATCCATATAGAAGGTATCATAATGGTTCCTTATTTGGGTGACTGGCAGGTTGGATCAGACATGTTGAATTCTAATGCCTCTCTCCAAACCCAAGCCATGCTCAGGAGGGTCACTGCTAAGGACTGTGATTGGCAGAGCAGAGCTTTCTTGGTATTTCTGGTATGTCAAGCTAGGAAGTGAAGAGTAGTCGTGACTGAAGCAGCAGAATGACAGCTGCGTAAGTGAAAAAATATCAAAAAGAATGGTAATCACTAGCGCTATTCTGCAATGCAAACTGATAGTGCTGCAGGAAACTGTCGCTACCACAACAGACTAAAATATTTACAATGTAAAAAACAGTATTGTTTCTGCACTATGAAATATAATAAACCGTCTCTTAATTGGCTCCTGCTGAGATTCCACCACATCCAATATTCCCCTATACGAAGAGTGCCGTTGGTTCAATCCCAGAACCCTTTAGATGCAGCTTATTTCTTTTAGATAGAAGCGTGCCCTGGAGATACGCACACCTCCTGTGTGGGGCAGGGTGATGTCACCTGAGCACAGCTATGGGAGCTGAAACGGAGGGAAAAAAATCCAACTTGTTTCCAGAAGTAATGCTTCTCTTCCTTGAGGATAGCATTCTCCATTTACTGCTCCTCTATATAAGTCCTATCTGGGGTTCCTGGTTGGAGTTCTGCAAATCCACATCAGTCATCTGGGTACACACATATGTGACCCTTTTAGGTGTCAAAAGCAAACAATTCAACCTCACTCTTGAGACCCCACGGAGCTAGACTTTTAAGATTAAAAATCCACCTAGTCTCCACTCTAGATTGATATTTAATTAGATCTCCTCCTCTTATACTCACAGTAACTTTCTCTATACCGCATACACACGACCCTTTCCATATCCCTCATGTACATAAACCATAATGTCTCGATACAGAGTGTCATTTTTTTTACTCTATGTTGAAAAAATATGCTTTTTATTTGTAACCCCTTTTGCCTGTATTCTTTAAAAAAATATTTCTGGACAACCCTTTTATCAGATCTAAAATATTTAGTTTGTGCATTACTACATTTTTCCACTAGATGGCAGCAGAATGCTGAACTTGAAGGCATTTCAATTATTTTAACCCCTTAAGGACAGAGCCCATTTTGGCCTTAATGTCTGGGCCAAATTTTTGAATTCTGACATGTGTCACTTTATGTGGTAATAACTTTGGAACGCTTTTA